>JABFFI010000633.1:0-56188 GCA_013623725.1 Fusarium robinianum | reverse complement strand
CCTAATACAGTCCCCCCCTTCCCCCCCCCCCCTTCTAACAAACAAGAACAACGTCCGTTCTCTTCTTTCTTCTCGTCTTTATCTCTTCTCTTTCATACTCCAACTCTCGCTCTCCCCAGAGGCTTTAGCTTAGCTCAAAATAAAAAAACACCAGTTGTTTCACGCTATCTTCTGCCTGTTCTCGCATCCACCCATCTCCCCAGAACCCCCAAGTACATATCTCGAACCCGACCCTGGACACACCACTGGAAATATTCGCTGACCAGCAGCTGAAGTATTTCATCTTCTGACAAGAAAGGAAAACTTATCAAGGGAATTTATCCGATCCCGTAGTATTTTTGGTGCGTTTTTTTGCAGACATCCGAACGAGGTATGTGGTGGTTTTCACGACCCCGTCTCATGATGCAACCGCCGCTAACATGATTTCGTCATACCTCAGATCAGTCATCATGGTATCTATCCAGCAGAGCATGCCTGACGAGCTCGTCGCCCTCTTCTCGCGAAACCTCACCTTCAACCCAGAATACCAGGCTCCGCAGCCTGTCCCCGAACCTGCTCCTGTCCAACAGCAACAGCAGCAGCAGCAGCAGCAAGAACCTTCAAAGCCCATCATCTACTCCGTCTCCCAACACTATAACCACTCCGCCCACATCGTCAAGTCGCAAGCCGTCCATCAGCAACCCGAGCAACAACAACAGCAGCAACAGGAGACCCCTCGACCTTCTTCAGAACCCCCCAACGGCGACGCCCAGAATTGCGAAGCTATTCTTCGCCACCATGGCGTCGATCCCTCTACACTTACACCCTCGCAGATCCAGCTCTTCAGGATCGCCGAACCCCCACAGCAGATGCGGCTTCTTGAGCTCTGGAGCATCTGCCCCCCGGGGAACGGTGGTGATATCCCCGCCCTTGCTTGGAGCAGCACTACTTTGGAGCAAGAGGAGCAGCTTGCTCGCATGCGATACGAGAGATCTGCTCAACAGAATCAAGTCATGAGCCTCGATGGAACTCCCGTCCAGACCTGTGACGGAAGATGGGTCCAAAACACTGAGGACGATATGGAGCCTTATATGGCCTCCGGCTACGAGGAGCTTATGCGCCGAGAGCATGAGCGAGAGGCCATGAAGAACCAGGCACAGGACCCTTACAACTATTTCAGCAACGGCAATACTGGTCTGGGTTATACTCGTGCCAACGATCCTGTCTACATGGGCCCGGATCATGTCCGCCAGCAACAACAGATGGAGATGGCCACGCAATATGGCGCCTTCCAGGGCTTCCGTTCCGAGGCAGACGCTATGGATGTCATGTAAATAACTGTCCGTCTTCCCGAGCTGGGCACCAGAATAGCTATGGCGAAAGACTGCCCGCCTACATAGAACAGCTCGCTCGGGAGAGGTAGTTTCTACTTTTTGTTTGTTTCACTCTATTGTCAGGGGCCACCTGGACGAGAATGAGCAAGATTTTTGTTGAGAAAAGGGAGGATTCTTTGTCATACCACTCTTACATACCTACGATCCGAGATGGGGATGGAGGAAATGGATATTATCACATTGGGGAACCAAGGCTGGCGCTCGACGGATTGAGGGATATCGGCTCGTTTTCACTTTCTTTCTCTAAACGTACCACACACACAACTCCCGCCTCCTCCTTACCCTACTTGTTCAATTGCAGTGTATGCTAACGGCGTTGTTTTTCTACAGAGAATACGAATGGCAACCTTGTTGTTAGCCAGAGGTATGTTGTTCTCCCAAACTCCAACATAAAATCCCCCCTGAGGAGTGGGACGTAGTGAGTGGAACTTATTTCTTGTGGCCATATGCCCATTGATTCCTTGTGAGTTATTGTGCTCTAAAGCCACGTCGTAATATAGATCTTTGAAATAGTCTTCGCAAATCTAATAACGTCCGTCCCTTGTTTGATATGAACATCATCCACTCGTGCTGTATGCCATCTGTCTTCAGACCAATGCAAAGGGGTATCGAATTCGTTCCCGGGCCTTGTGATACTTGAATATCATCGTCATCGTGTAGTCTATCTAAATGGGGTAATATATCTAAAGCGCCTAGATGGCAGTCTTCTCGAGCTTCTTGGCGAGGTCCTCCACTTCCTTGTCCTTGACGGGGATGACAGGTTCTTCCTGAGCCTCCTCGGCCTCCTTCACCAGCTTCTCGGCTCGCTCCTCGGGCTTGATCTCTTCCTCCTCCTCCTCCTCCTCTTCCTCGTCGCTGTCTTCTCCCTCGAGATCGTCCAGGCAGCCAACACCCCAATCATCCTCGATCACGATGTCACCGGCGAGCCTCTCCTTTCGCTCCTCAAGGAGATCCTGGAGCGCGAGAACCGATTCGTCGTCCTCAGTGAACTTATTGCCGTCAAGTTCGATTCGCTTCAGGGCGGAAAGACCGTCCTTGGCAGCGTTGGCGAGGCTCTTGAGTCCAACGGGGGTGATGTCGCTGAACTGCAACCTCAAGATCTCCAACTTGGTGTTCTTACCCTCGGAGAGGGCTTTGGCGAGCAAGATGGTACCCTTGTTGCCCATCAGGGAGTCACCGACTGCGAGCTCTTGCAGTGATATCCAGCTAGTTACAACACCGACTAGGGCCTTGGCACCCGTCAGGGTAAAGGTATTGTCCTCGAGATCGAGAACTCTGAGTTCAGAGGTATGCTTGAGGCCCTCGCTCAGGAGGTGGGAAATACCCTCCTGGCGGATGCCGTTTTGCACCATCCTGATCACCTGGATCTTATTGTGAAGGGTAAAGGTTTTTGCCCAAGCCGTCATGCTTCCATTCTCCAGTCGGTTTCGACCGCAAATGACGGTCTCCAAGTCAGGAACCTCCTGTCCTTCCTTTCGAGAAGCCACCTTCTTGGCGTGGAGCTCTGAGAGAGAGTCGGCGATTAGAATACCAGCATGAGGACCGAGGCCGTTGTTGTTTAGGTAGAGGTGCTGGAGAGGGACGTGGGAAGCGAGGAAGGCGACCAGAGGAGCTTGGGTGTTCAAGCCGAAAGCGTTGTCGTTCAGGTTAATGGTGTTGAGTTTGGGGAGATTGAGGATGGAGGTGAGGAGGTAGGAGAGAGCTTCGGGAATTTCGTTGAGGAGTCGACCAGTGAAGATATCGGCAAGGTTGGCAACCTGAACGAACTTGTGTTAGCTGGAGGCCGATGAATATTGATGGGATGGGATGGATTGTTTACGCGAAGGCCTTTCTTGGTCGCGAGGACCTCGCCGAGAAGCTTGCAGGCGCCGACGCCGAGGGTATTTCCAAGAAGGCGGACCTCCTCGACATCGTCCTTGGCTCGGAGTGCGGCGATGTGAGGCTCGAGATCGGCAGCAGTGTCGAGCTTGAGACCCTTCCCTTCGAGGGAGAAGATCTTATCCGAAGAAGTCATGTCTGGAGTGAAGATGCGCAAAGAAAATAATCGAGAAAACCACCCGCTATATGCTTGAAGTACGGAACGTCGCAAGTCTAATCGGAAGGCTGCAGGTTGACAACGAGGGGGGGACAAGGCAGGCAGAACAAGGCAGAAGAATTTGGGAGTTGGTGGTGGTGAACTGAACCCAAGGTGGGGGTGGGGTACACTGCAGATTTGGCAATATTGTCATGCCTAAAAGCGGTTAGACCAAACAAGCACCAACGTCTCCATTCATTTTCCATCGCCACGGCAGCGACGATGTCTTCAATGACCTTCCCTCGGCCGGAAAAACCGCAGTTCCGGATCTTCCTCGTTCATCCCGGACCGGCGGACGCCTTGAGGGAGGCACTCAATGCAGGGCCACGTGACTGTATCCAATCAGCGTCGGCCCATTTCGGAACGCTCGATAGGTTTTCTCTGATGCTAATGTTCTTCGCTGAGCCCTTTAGTCCTCCGACCCCGAGAACGATTCCCCATCGCCGTCTCACTTTCGATTGCGGCTCATCCAGCAGCGACGGTCTAGCTCGCCCATCATGCTTGCCAGGTCGTGCTTGCGCTCAACGCGCACCTTCAATGGCCTCCGGAACGGCCCTTCCGCTGTCTCCAAGGTATGGCACGATCCACGAATTCCACTGGTGACGAGCTTCCCGTTTGCCGAGGGAACAGCACTACGAGCCTCAACACGCCGCAACGACGCCAATCGCATCAGAATGGACTTGGAAATGGGATATCTGATTGCTGACTATGTTTTTGATGCAGCGTGCCGCCTCCTCGAGCTCCAGCGCCGCCGGTGAAGCTTCTGCCACTCGATTGAACGTGGCCGCCGCCGCCTCGACTTCCCTCGCCCTCGGCTCCATTGCCTGGTACTACCATCTCTATGGACCTGTGGCTCATGCCATGACTCCCGCTGAGGAGGGGTACGTGTTTTCCTGGGCCTTGAATGTTGCGGCTCGTCGGGCATCTAGTGCCAGGGATTGAGGCATAAATGCTGCGTCAACTCTATATAAACGAGCCGCACGACCAGGATGAACGTTTGGCTAACGAACCATTGCAGTCTTCACCCCACCAAATACCCTTGGGTCCACGCACAGTGGTTCAAGACCTTCGATCATCAGGCGTAAGATGATTACCGAACGACTCCCATTGACACCCGAGGGTGTGAAGTGCTGACCCTCCCTCATAGTCTCCGCCGTGGTTTCCAGGTCTACCAGGAGGTTTGCGCTTCCTGCCATTCCCTGACCCGAATTCCCTACCGATCTCTTGTCGGTTCCATCTTGACCGTCGACGAGGCCAAGGCTCTCGCCGAGGAGAACGAATTCCCTGGTGAGCCCGATGAGCAGGGCGAGATCCAGATGCGCCCCGGAAAGCTGGCCGATTACATGCCTGCTCCTTACAAGAACGAGGAGGCTGCCCGATTCGCCAACAACGGTGCCCTTCCCCCGGATCTGAGCCTGATCATCAAGGCCCGTCACGGTGGCTGCGACTACATCTTCAGCTTGCTTACTGGATACCCCGAAGAGCCCCCGGCTGGTGTTACGGTTGCCCCCGGCATGAACTTCAACCCCTACTTCCCCGGTACCGGTATTGCTATGGCCCGTGTCCTCTACGACGGTCTCGTTGAGTACGAGGACGAGACCCCCGCCACCACCTCTCAGATGGCCAAGGATGTCGTCGAATTCCTCAACTGGGCTGCGGAGCCCGAGATGGACGACCGAAAGCGAATGGGTATGAAGGTCCTCGTTGTGTCTGCCTCGCTGTGGGCCGTCAGTGTGTGGGTTAAGCGATACAAGTGGGCTTGGTTGAAGACTCGAAAGCTCACCTACGACCCCCCCAAGGAGGTCAAGGTCCGCCGCTAAAAGGACATCTCAAAGTCTCATTTGTATACTAGTCGCCCCCTAGAGCAGCTCTTTTGTCGGCGGTGGCGGGTAGAAAAGGAAGCCAGTCGTGTTGGGAGGCAGGAGGTGGATGTTAGAGTGTAAATCAGATGAACCGTTCCAATACCTTGTTGACCTAGTAAAAACCCACACGCTTAGTATTTCTTAACATTGCTCTTTCTCTCTATGCTGGTTGTGATTTGTCTGAATTATGAGTGGTTCTGCGTGACTAAGATTCCCGAGTCGTTATCTGCACCAAACATGCCTATGTTGTACAGGTAACTTACAGCGCGTCATTCTGTGTGGTTGAGCTGGTGGCCTGAGTTTCTGTTGGTCACGCTTCCGTAATTATCGTATTGCCATGGCGGAAAATCGCGGGTCACTGAGACCTGTATTCAATCCTACCATGCCTAAAGGAACAAAGCATGCTGCTCCTATGAGGTGATGGTCGGGCGTGGCACCACCGTTGGCTGAGCGTGGTCGGCTTGCAGCGTGGGGATCTATTGGTCAACACAACTTGAGTCTCTGCTCTGGAGTGCTGGGCCAATTCGAAATCTAGGTGCTAGGTACTTACTCTCTCCGATAGACTACTAGGTACCTAGGTACTAAGGTAGGCACCTCTGGCATCAAGTTCTCTTGTAAACGTCCTTGGGAGGAACCGTGAATTTCTAGGTACCTTTAGGCTGCTGAAGGTGCTGGCTGGCATGGATGCGCTGGATAAACAACTGTGGCTAAGGTAAGGGACCCGTTTGCTATGCACGACGAAGTATAACTAAATTGTGGCGGTGCCAGAAGCCATTCCACAACGACAAGGCGACAAACTCCAGCGGCTTCGCCCACTATAATCCTCGGCCTGCAGGCTGCCAGTCACTCGCCACGATGTTCACCCGATCAACCAAACAAACACTACCTTAACCTTGGACCCCCCGGCTCCCCAACTCCACTTCCCGAAGAGGCTTAGGATGAGTTGCTCCTCTGCCTGCCGTTCTTCTTGGTGGATGGATGGTGCACCACCTTCCCTCTCTGCTCTTCTCACCTTCGACTCTCTCTCTCTGTCCAACAACAACAAGTCACGCACTCCGCAAACGAGGACAACTGCGGGAGGGGGAATCATCCGCATTGCCTTGTTCATTTTCCACGCATCCCTAGTTTGCTGTCTTTCCTCCTCTTCTTTCGTTCGGTCCTAACGCCTGGTTGTGCCATTCTTGAGCAATAACCACCCATCCGCCACGGCCTTCCAACCCGCGATGCCCTTTGTCGGCGACGACGCTGTCCAGCCCGGACGAAAACGAAGATGGAATGGCACCGAAGATAGGACGCCGTATGGTCTTTACTCTCCAGAGGAACCAAAGGACTTTTTTCTTCTCAACCAGCGCCCAGAGCATGCTTCTCGCAAGATCCTTCCCCTGACAAAGAGGGCCCGTATCGCCGACGACGACCTACTTGTTCATGACGACTACAGCACCACAACCACAACCGTAACTCCTACGTCACCACCTGCATCGCCCAGCCACTCCTCCCACCGCCGGCGGCGCTCCTCTCAACTCAAGCACCTCCAAGTCCAGCCTGTCCTATGCAATCGCCGAATCCTCGCCCCGTGTCACATCTGCCACCGCAAGCCGACCAAGAAATCCGACCTCGACTCCTTCGCCGAATGTCAGGGCTGTAGCGAGAGGACGTGCTTCGTCTGCATCCGCGAGTGCCAGGGCTGGAATCTCGACGAAACCTCCGTGCTGTCCGAACAAGAGGTCCTCTCAAGGTCCTTCCACATGAACGACGTACTCGACGAAGAGCCTCAGACCTGGGGCCGGACCGACGCCACCCCTGGCGAGGAGCAGATAAGGAAGGGCTGGGACGCCGGAGGACATCGCGCCGTGGTGTGTAGTCGCTGTTGCATCGAGCGTGGCACCGAAGGGGACGTGGCGTGCCTGGGTTGCTTTTCCCGGACGGAAGGGGCATGAGATCTATTCACTGTTCTCTGGGGGTTTTTCTTTCTTTTTTGGACAATCGAGCATGACTGGGCATGGGAATCAAGGAGTTCATAACGATTCATGATGGCGAATAACACAATGCCCCTGGATGGGACTTAGCTGGGTCTTAGCTTTGCTGCACATAATTCTGCATTTTTGTTTTTCGCATTGTGGATGGATTTGAGGACGGAGTTTCACGGCGACTATGTCCCTGGCGGCGGATCGTTATTTTAATCTGAGCGAATTGGTCATAATTCATACACGGGGTTGGCGTTTTCTCTTGAGCCGTCTTTCTGGCTCGAGTGTAGATAGGAGCCGGCGGACTTCGGGAGTCGACATGCATAGGTAGATAGAATATAGGTAGACATCAATGCTTGCAGGGCACAGTGGCTTGCCCTGCTTCGCCATCACAAGAACATCACGCACACAGTAGCCTGGGATCATTCTCTATACTTTCAAGGGTATGAAGTACTAGCATGTTCATTGTGACGTCTAGAATCCCGCCATCCGACCGCCCCTTTACTCTTACACCGATATTAAATTACGCCCTCAACACCGTGTCTAATTGTACTGCATGTACGTCGCCGTAGAGTTGAACTTCAGGTTACCCTTGATGACCTTGTCGACGGCGCTCAGGAAATCCTTCTCCGAGGCCACCTTTCTCCGCGCGCGGATGGCAAACATACCTGCCTCGGTACATACACTCCGTAGCTCGGCACCCGTCGCATTGGGGCAGAGACGCGAGATGAGCTCCCAACGAATGTCGCGCTCAACAGACATGCTCTTGGCGTGGATTCGGAGAATGTTAGCTCGGCCCTCGAGGTCGGGCAGCGAGAACTCGATCTTTCGATCAATACGACCAGGTCTCATCAGAGCAGGATCAAGAGTCGAGGGTCGGTTGGTGGCGAACATGACCTTGATGTTGCCTCGTGCGTCGAAACCATCCAGCTGTGTGATCAGCTCCAGCATAGTTCGCTGGACCTCATTATCTCCACCAGCACCGTCATCGAAACGGGCACCACCAATGGCATCAATTTCGTCAAAGAAGATGATGCAGGCCTTCTTTGTCCTTGCCATCTCAAAAAGTTCTCGGACCATCCTTGCACCCTCACCGACGTACTTCTGTACAAGCTCACTACCGATAACTCGGATAAAGGTGGCGTCTGTTCGGTTGGCGACAGCTCGGGCACAAAGGGTCTTTCCGGTTCCGGGAGGTCCATAGAGGAGGGCGCCCTTGGGAGGGTCAATACCGAGATTGACGAAGCGCTCGGGAGACAGTAGAGGCATCTCCACGACTTCCCGCAGCTTCTCGACCTGCTCCTTGCAGCCACCAACATCCCCGTATGTTACGTCGGGCTTCTCCTCCACGGTCATCATGGTGACGCTGGCATCGATTTTGGGCGGCAGAGGAAGCATGATTTGGTACTTGTTGCGATCGACGCCAACTCGCATTCCCTCCTCGATATCGGTAGGACTGACTCGGTCTCCAAGCTGCACAACGAACTTGGCGATCTGCTTCACGTTGATGACGTACTTGCTCTTCGACTCGTCGCCCTTCTCGTCAGCAATGATCTTTGTACATCGCGCAACCTGGAATGGTTGTTCCTCGGACATTCGTTGGCGGTCGGCGGCGATATCCCAGAGATGTGGGGGAGCAAGTCCGGTATCAGATTCCTGTGAAATGTGAGCCTGAGTTGGGCCGTCGCTGGAGCGGGCCATCCAACCTTGACACCGATCTTTTCGTCTACACTTTGTTGCTTGTCCTTGATCTGCTTCTCGAGCTTCTTGATCGCTGTTCCATAGGGCGCGGCGCCATATGTCTTGAGAACCTGAATGTCCCTGTCTGAAGTCAGCTAATCGCGACGTCCTCCATCAGTGGGCATTGCGTTCGTACTCGTCTGTCAGAGGGGTAATCTTCTTCTCCTCTATCTCATCGTCGGCGAAGTTCTTCTGGTATTTCTCCCAGCTTTGACCGGTTGCGGAAGGCTGGGGATCGTTAGCGACCAGGCTGGTCGGATTGGAAGGACAACCTGGCTAACCATGATGGATTCCGCTAGCCTCGAGGCGTTTTTCTAGATGTTTATTTCTCAGGGGGTAGTAACGGCGTGTCTGAAGGCGAGGAAAGTCGATGAAGACGGTGGTAGGGGAGAGGTGTGTGTGGTCGTGATCGGGTCGTCGTCGTTGGTGATGTTTGGGGATGGGAGGTCATAGAAAGGAAGGCAGGCATTCCGTAATCCAGTGAGTTGCCTTGAGCTTGGAGCACGGACCCACAGAGGTGAGGCTCCTGGGCGCTAAGCCGCTCCCGGGATAGCTCAAGGCACGACCCGGAACTGGATGATCTTTTGCCCCGAACCAAAAATTTGGGGTGCCATGTCGACAGCGGCGGAGTAGGGCAGAACAGAAGGTGGGACATCTCAAGGCTACTACTGGAATCTGCGAAAGCGTGTCCCTCACAACGCCCCGCCATCACCAGCACCTTTTGAGGATTTCCAGGACTGCCAATACTTTCGACACAATGTCTGCTTCGGTCGCCGCTCCCGCCCCTGCTGCGGGCGGCTCTAGCAATGCTACCTTTCGCGTATGGCAAGCTCTTTTCAAGCTTTCGAGCTCCCCCCGCTAACCTCGCCTTTAGGACAAGGAGAAGCCCATGGCGGTGCGCTCCTCGAATATCGTCGCTGCCCGAGGTATGGCGCTCACCAGCCTTCCACCCGCGAAGCTTATTTAATGCTCACTATTATGTAGCTGTCGCCGACGCCATCAGAACCTCTCTCGGCCCTCGAGGTATGGACAAGATGATCCGCAGTGGAAAGGGGGAGACGATTATCACAAACGATGGAAACACCATGCTCAAGAGCATGGCGGTCATGCACCCCACAGCAAAGATGTTGGTCAACCTGTCCGGCGCACAGGATGTGGAAGCTGGTGACGGTACCACCTCTGTTGTTGTCATCTGTGGAAGCTTGCTTGGTGCTGCCGACCGACTTCTCTCCAAGGGTATCCACCCCTCCGTCATCTCAGAGTCTTTCCAGCGAGCTGCTGCCGCCGCCGTTGAGGTTCTTCACGACATGTCTCAGCCCATCTCTCTCAGCGACACCGCATCGCTCCTCCAAGCCGCCAATACTTCGCTGTCATCCAAGATCGTCTCGCAGTACTCCAACCTCCTTGGCCCCATGGCTGTCAACTCTGTCACCAAGACTATCGACCTCAAGACCGCCGACAATGTCGACCTCAGGAACATCCGAATCGTCAAGAGGGTGGGAGGAACGATCGAGGACAGTGAGCTTGTCGATGGCCTCGTTCTCACCCAACCAGTGCTGAAAAACGCTGGTGGCCCCATCCGTATGGAGAAGGCGAAAATCGGCTTGATTCAGTTCCAGCTTAGCCCCCCCAAGCCTGACGTATGTGACCAAGTGTTGGTGAATAGGGTACTCTTGCTGACTTGATGGCAGATGGAGAACACAATCCAGGTGAACGACTACCGACAGATGGACAAGATCGTGAAGGAGGAGCGGTTATATTTGCTGAACATGGCCAAGAAGATTAAGAAGGCCAAGTGCAACGTTCTTTTCATCCAAAAGTCCATCCTGCGCGATGCCGTCAATGATCTATCACTACATTTCCTTTCGAAGCTCGGCATCCTTGCTGTCAAGGACATCGAGCGCGACGAGGTGGAGTTTATCTGCAAGTCAACTGGATGCAAGCCGATCGCCGATATCGACTCGTTCACTGAGGACAAGCTGGGCTATGCGGATGTTGTGGAGGAGGTGCACTCCTCTGGATCGCGCATGGTGAAGGTTACGGGCACCAAGTCGGCTGGCAAGACTGTCTCGGTGGTGGTTCGGGGTGCCAACTCGTTGATTCTTGAGGAGGCGGAGCGAAGTCTGCACGATGCTCTTTGTGTGGTGCGCTGTCTGGTCAAGAAGAAGGCGCTCATCGCCGGTGGTGGTGCCCCTGAGATCGAGATTGCGGCACAGCTCTCAAAGCAGGCCCGTAGCCTGACGGGAACTGAAGCTATCTGCTGGAAGGCGTTTGCGGATGCGATGGAGGTTATTCCCACGACTTTGGCTGAGAACGCTGGTCTGAACAGCATCAAGGTTGTGACGGAGCTTCGCCATCGACACGAGATGGGCGAGAAGAACGCGGGCGTCAGCATCAAGTCTGGCGGCGTCAACACCAACATCTCCAAGGAGAACGTGCTTCAGCCTCTGCTTGTCAGCACGAGTGCGATTGAGTTGGCGGCGGAGACGGTGAAGATGATCCTGCGTATAGACGACATTGCGTTGACTAGGTAGATAGAGTGAGATATCCCCCCAGCACGACGCCACCTTGTGCTGTATGATAATACCAAAAATGGGTCATGAGTCTGCTGGAAGAAAACAAGAAGCACCTACCGAAATGTTTATAGATCCGATCTTGGTTGAAGCTCGAGATACCAATTCCTGTGGGATGAATGTTTTTACAGCGTCCAGCATCAATTTGAGGATTTCGATTACTGAGCTTGAGACAGGAGTAGTAGGGAGTAGAGGGCAGGTGCGGTGCGGACCTGCTCCTGCCCAGGTTGGGAAGGCACAAACAACTACACTTCTGAGTGATGCTCTCTAATGGATCCATTGCTAGACCATCCATTGGGTATCTTGATCTTCATCATCTACTACCTACCTAGCAGGTACTCGACTCTGATCAACTACTTCCGAAACCAACGTGACAGCTCGGTGTTGATACTCACTCCTCACCATGGCCGCAGACGATGAGTCCGCTTACTCAACCGCCAACGAGGAGAATGACCCCAGTATCATTGCCATGCAGGCCCAGCAGCGTATTTTGCAGGTGAGGCAGATATCATTTCCCCAACGAGGAGAGACAAGTTGCTCACAGCATGCAAGCTGAAAAAAGATCGAGATGAGCGCATGAGCGGAGTGATCAAGGAGTCATCTGTGGCCATGGGTAGCTTGCGGTCTCGGGTCGTCGCATACCAAGAAGAGCGACGCAAAAAGGAGTAAGGACCGTCACAAATTTCTGAGGCTTTCTGAGGTAGGGTATTTGATAGCTGATACCGAGCAGGACCGAAGCCCAAGCGGCCTCCGTCATGAAAATTATCCAGGCGGTAGAGCGCAGACAAGAGATCGAGGAGAGGCTTGGGAACTTGGCGTCCAATATTAACTCTATGATGCGCCAAGTTGAAGATATGATGAAGATGGGGTATCGCGGCCGGGAGAAGGACATGAAGCAGGCCAAGCGAACAAGAGAAACGTGACGATGGGTCTGGGGAGTTCTGGTAGGCTGACCGCATCGTCGGATTGGGGTGGTGGTGGCGGTTTGAACTGGACTCAGCACTGCGGCCCGTTGACTCGAATGGGCGTTGATTGACGAGCGATTTGACCCGCATCCTGGGATATCTGATGTCTTTATTTCGACTCGATTTCGCAGGAAAACGAAAATACCCAATGCCTCGAAATTCAAGACCCCTGCCAGTAGCAATGCCGTCCGTCTCAACGTGCGCGGCTGACAATCACGCCACCAACGAGCATGTTTTTCTGCGAACCAGAGAGGAAATGCTCATGAGTCGATTGCCCGTATGTCTACATTGTATTGTACACGGCGCCAATGGCCGACCGATCCCATCCTGCTCTTATACTTGGAATCCATAGCCCGACATACAGGTTCGGTACTGCTCCACCAGCGACTTGCAATCGTCGGCAGGGTCCTTGGCGGTTGAGAAGAGCATACACTCGTCGCGCTTTGATTTTTCGTCTTTACACACGCAGCAAGGCTATCGCGGGGGGTGAATTGTTAGAATCGGAGGAATTCGCTCGGCTCAGGGGAGGGTAGAATTGAGATGTTGCGAAGGCGGGCTCACCTTGGGCTTCGTGGCGTCGTTGGAGGTCGGGACAGCGCTCGCAGCAGGAGCTAGGAAAACGAGTTTAGCGGCGAATTGAGGGACACGCAGGGGGACACGATTAGGGGGGGCCAGAACGTACGCGCAGCTGGCTGAGGAATAGAAGAAGGCGTTGACTGAGAAGCTCCCATCTTTGCGAATAAAGGGATCGGCCGAGTTTAGTCTGTGATGGGCAAGAACTGTAGCGGGAGTAGCAAGCAAGTCATCAATCATTAGCACTACGTAGACAGTAGGTACCTAAGTAATCACTTTTTTTTTCTTCTCAATGGCGAAAAATGCGCCGACCGGGGTTCCGGGATGGGAGCAGATTTCTAAGCTGACAGCTGACCAATCATTGCTCACGCTCACGTGTCCTTCGCGGTTCCTTATTCCGAACGAAATCAATTGACTCATTGACGTCATTTTAAAGCACGAATTGACAATGTAATTTTTTTTCTCTCACTTCCCGTCTATTCAAGGTAAGGTAGCTGTAGAGAAAGTGGCCCAAGGGAATGAATGAATGTTGGGTCCTGGAGTTCCTTTTGTTGTGAAGAGGCTGCCGATCTTCATCATGATGAGCAAGTAAAAAAAATAAAATAAAAGGAGACGGGATGGAGGCAAGTTGGTCCGTTCCACCGTCAACTCCGATCGGGAAACTTGGCTATGGGCTAGCCGGCCGGATGCCCCCGGGGGAGTGGAGCCGATGTATTCCGGAATTCCGGGGTCCTTGTTTCGGGTTTAAAACGGTGACGGCAATGGATTCAAACGTCGGGGTATGCGTTGAAGCACACTGTTCGCTGGGCTAAACAAACAAAAGCTCAAAGTTCCAAGTCGACGTTATGGTCCTTTGACGTTGAGTGCAATGGTTGGACTGAGCTGACCAGGCTTGGGTTTTCTTGCCTCAAGTACCTCTCGACTATCGTCATTCACTGAAACGTGTTTTCCTCTGAGCCATCAGTGATGCATTTAATGCGACTAAATGGGTGAGTGTTGGTCAGTGATGAAGCAACGGGCAACGCAACTGAACAGCAACAGAGGGCCGAAACCCAGCAACCCTCAACTTAAATCCTAGAAAGGACTTGATCAGAAGAGCCCGCTCGCCAAGACGTACTTTCAGGTCTGTGGAATGGATCGGGTGCGGGATGGTGGCCTGGTGTTGGAGCAAAGTTACCAGGATGACGGGGTGCGGACCGAAAGGGATATATATCCGGAGTTGCCTCACGCCTTTTAGGGAGTTTTCCCTGATCTTGAAGTACACCTCAGAGATACAGCCGGCGGACTGAGGTAGCTGATCTCCCCATCAGACATCCTCTCACTTGAAAAGAGGCGGTCTGGTGAAGAGGGATCACGCAACTGAACCGTGCGGTTGGGGATCGGGTATCACATCTCCTCACCGTATGTAGGTACGCACTGACGTCGAGGCCGCGAACTGGTAGATAGGTACCGTCGTCGGCGACGTTAGGCGACCAAGGTGACGTAGGTCTGCCTTGTAAGTGGGTGACGACTCGATTTCTTTTGGGTGACAATCACACAAAAGGAGGGATGAATGGACTGCTAATAGCCTCATTTTAACCCGGTAATTGTAGAAACTTCTACTTCATTGAAAGGTTAAATGGCTTGGGCTGGGATTGCGAGCTGCCCTGAGAGAGTCGATGATATGAAGCCGCGCGGCTGTTGTTGTTGTCTCCTTGCAGTGGCGACAGACGCGAGGAATGACTCAGCAGCCCACGCGCCGCCTTATCCGCGTCTCGGCCCCGAAGCATCAACCCAGCCAAGAAATTCTCCTTTTCAGGAACGGGCATGGAGTGAAAGAGGCAAAATTTGTAGGTGGTTGAGGCGTTCCTGTAGCCTAATGTCGATGCCCTGTTTCGGACTCAGATCGAGATCATTCAACCGGTCAACTGAAATGCCCGATTTGCCCCCCCAATCACCTCAATGACCGAGCCAGTGTGTTCTCGGGACCGATCGTCTCGAGATACCCGTGACCTCCGCACCCCAAAGCTAGGATGGTGGACGCGCGGCAGTATCGTTGCCCGACACGACTCCCTGAGATGGATGTCCGACTGATTCGCCGAGGCTCTGGATGGTTCGATTAGCGGTGCAAGTGCGCCAGCCCTACTGCCTGGAGCCTCGGGACGATATGAGGCGCCTACGTGTGTTAGATTGCCCCCTTGAGGAGATGCGTGTGCATGTTCACCTGCCTGGATGCCTATAGAGGTAAAGTAGTACTGAAACTAGGTAGGTGTGCAGGCAGATCAAGTATATAAGTGAAGTACTGGACGCTCTTGAACACACCCCATCTCCAGCCTCATCTTGCATCCTCAGCAGACAAAGAGCTTTTGAGATTCAATATCTTGCACACTTCACAACTTAACACAACAACCTACCTGCCAAAGACAAACAACTATCATCAGCATGAGCCAGCAGCAGCAGCAGCAGCAGCCCGAGGCGATGCCCTTCTGGGACTTCATGCAGTCCTTCGATCCCAACCAGGGACCCGGCCGTGGTGTTGATCACAACTCTGCACCTCAGTTCCATCCCTTTATGGCGGGCTTTCCCTTCGGAGGTCCTGGTGGTCACCACGGTCACCACGGAGGACCTCCTGGACCTCCCGGCTCTCACCCTCCTCACGGCCCCCATGGACCTCACCATGGACCTCATGGACCGCGTGGCCCTCCCGGACCTCCCCCACCACCCGGCCCTCCCAGTTTCGCTTGGGGCCCATGGTTCAATGGGCCCCCCAGGGCTGGTCCTTCGGGCCAGAACCCTTGGAATCAGAACCCTTGGGCCAACAGTCCTTGGGCCAACAACTGGGGCGTGAACGAAGGAGAGACATCGGGAGATCAGGCCGCCACCTCCGCCTCCGATGCTGAACGTGATCCCGAGCAGGAGAAGCGTGGCTCCACCGCCACCGTCACCGGCGACGTCCCCGACCCGGAGGAGGTCGCGCCCGAAGAAGGTGACCGTCCCTTCCCCCAGCGCGGCGGATGTGGACGAGGCCGCGGCCGTCGTGGAAGCGGTCGCTGTGGTCGCGGCGGCCGGGGCCACGGCCCCCGTACCGGCCCTCACCCTCCACCTCCGTACCCCGGCCAGGGCATCCCCTTCGACTTGAGCGGCTTCATCCGTGGCTGGACCAACCACCCGCTCCTTCGCAACATCCGCGACCAGGCCCAGCGCTGGCAGGAGGCCCAGACCGAATCTGACGCCTTCACTCCCCCCGTCGACGTCTTCAACACTGAGAAGGCGTTCATCCTGCACGTCGCGCTGCCGGGTGCCAAGAAGGAGCACATCGGCGTCAACTGGGACGCTGACCGGGGCGTGCTAAATATCGCGGGCGTGGTTCACAGGCCCGGCGATGAGGAGTTTCTGAGCACCCTTGCGAGCGGCGAGAGGAGGGTGGGCATGTTTGAGCGCAATGTGGCCCTGCCGCCGGCGGGCAGTGACGAGAAGGACGAGGTGGATGGATATGGCATCTCGGCCAAGATGGAGGATGGTGTGTTGGTGATTACTGTGCCCAAGGTTGAGAAGGAGTGGACAGAGATTCACAAGGTGGATATCGAATAGGTCAGTGGGCTGGCAAGAGAATGAAGGGAGAGAGGTGGTAATTGGTTATTGGGTTATTGATGAAATAAGGGGAAATTGGTTGAACTTGACTTGATCGATTCTAGTAGATAGCATTTTCTTTTGAATGAAGTACATATTGATGGTCCACCAAGACCAGAAGTCATTGCAAGTGAAAGTGATAATCATTACCTAGTCCATTCTTAGCATACCAACATGAAGCTTATTGGCCAATCTAGAGGGAATGGAAGCTTCAACAGTGATGTGTGTTGTTGTGAGACTTGATGTATGTTGTGTTCAAGACTTGACGCCCTAACATGATAACCAGTTCACTATGCAGAAGAAAGATCGATACAAGGATCTAAGTGAGTCTATTCAGACTAATTTATCCGAGCGTACCTCATCTGCGCCGAGGCTTTTGCTATGGGTATCCAATATATATGCTAGAATGTATGTAGATCTAACGTGGGCCGGGGGCAACAGTCAACCAGTCTATGCCAACCGTGTCTCCCCGGAAGTAATAACTAAGAACGTGATGCAAGGGCGCTTGAGAGGATAATCAAAGAGGCCCACGTAGTCCTCATTCAATCTGTTGTAGTTGTGTGGAAGAATAAAACAAAATGCCCACCCCCTAATGGTTGCCGAATACGACAAAGCCAGCAAAAAGAAAAACTCCGGGCACCCCGAGCGTCAAATCGTCAGCGCATGATAAGGGAGAGAGGAGATGAGCCAGGAAAGCAACCCCATCCTCAGCGGGATTGGCGTCATGACTCAAACTCGCGGGTTATCTCCTCGCGGACGTGGCGACACCACTTGAGGATGGCGGCCTCGAAGTCTACCCAGACCTGTGGCCTGGTGTTGTAGACTACGCCTAGGGCGTCGACCGTTAGGAGGACTTCGAATCGCAGCTCGGCAGCCTTGACCCAGTAGCGCAAGTTGTCGGCGCAACGATATGGCTTCTGGGTGTCGGTGTGGAAGGTCGGGATGGCGCCGAAGCGGCGACGCGACTTGTACACGACGGCGTTGTGCAGCTTGACAAGTCGGAAGCCGTTTTGCATGCTCCGAAGGAAGGGGGTGGGCGTCTCGGCGGAGGGAGACATGGGCGTCCACTCGGGGAGTGGCTCGGCGGTGGTGTCCATGGACATGAGGAATGCCCGCTCGCGTTCCAGCTCTCGGCCAGACCAATCACCCTTCATCCAGGTCCAGCCCTTCCTCTCCGCAACCTCTGCATCCTCGATCTCTTGCTCTCGCTTGAGAATGTTAAACACGCTCTCGATCCAGATTTCCATGGTATTGGTCTCCTCCTCCTTCATTCCGTCCTTGAAACTTCGTGTGGCCATCTGCTTGAGGACCTCCATCACGCCTAGGAGGTCAGCTCGGACCTGCTTCTCGGGCTTGATAGAGTCCAGGCGGTCGGGCAGCTCGTGGGCGGTATAGTATATCTTGGCGGCTCTGATGGCCAGGGTGACGACATCGAGGATGTGCATGCCTTGAAGTTCATACCACCCCTGGCTGTTCTCTTTGGGCATATTCGGGTACTGTGGCGCGTCAGGGGGCTCCTTATAAGTGCCGGCCTTTCTCTCCTTTACCTCCTTCAATGATTTTGATGCCTCGTCCAAGGCATGTTCCAAGTCTGCCTTGAGCTCTGTGATGGTCGGCGGCTTCGGGACCACCTTTTCTCTGTGGTGATAGGTGCTAACAGTAGGAGGCAGCATGGTAGCCTCCGACTCGCTAAAGCTATCGTAAAAATCATCTATCTCTTCAACGGGTGACTCGACGATGTTTCCTGCATCGAAGCCCTGGGCGCCGAAATCAGGGCTGCTGCTCGTGGAGGCGTATGAGGAGTCGAAGTCGGAACCGACAATCTTGGGCAGAGAGCCGCCGGTCGTGTCCAGGGCTGAGAGATCGAGCGTGGCGCGTTGCTGCTTCTTCCGGGCCAGCTGTCCGCCCTTTCCATCGAGAAGACCCGTCCGAGCAAAGTAGTACTGCAGATGGGCGATGCTTCCGAGACTCATCACGCTCTCACGAGATCGGGCACTGGCTGCAAAGTCGGTGCCCTGCGGCCGCATGTAGCCACGACGGCGACTTCTCCCATCAAGGCTATAGCTGGAGTGTCGGGAGCCGGCCGAGTGTGACGAGATGTCGGAACGGCGGTGGAAGCTGGCTGAGGAATGGCGGGAGTAGGGCTCGCTACCGAGAGAGTCTCGGGAAGCGGCATCGGTGCTGGAGCCGTGAGACCATGATGAAGTGGTTGATAAGCATCGAGAGAGCTCTGGACAGGCACCGATGGCCGGAGTAGGCAGCGAGTCGGGCGGTGGTGAGTCGCATCGAAAAGACGGGGTTTGGTCGTTGGCGGTGGCCATGATGTATCTTGATCGAGTGGTGTACAACGATCAGCAGCGGGGGGACCAAGTCGGCCAGTTATTGTAGGTACAATTCGAGCTCCGCAGGTCGTTTATTTTATTGAGAATGGTCCAGGGCCTCCTTTCCCCCGCGTGATCAACGGATGTGAAGGGTCGTACGGGGATGAAGAGCTTCGTCGAATGGTGGCGTGCAGGTGATGATGATCTGCACTTACACAAGCAACAATAAAACGATAGCGGCGGGACCCAAGGAATGGACCTAAGAACAAGTGCTGCTGCACTGCAACAGCAGCGGGTTTTCGGGCGAGAAGTGCTGAGCGAAAGAAGTACAGCGACAGCAAGAGAGGCCAGAGATAAACTAGATCCAAGAGAGGTTGAATTTGGAGAGAGAGAGAGAGGAGGGGGAGGGGGATAGACAGAGAGAGAGAGACCGGAAGGACGAGGAAAGAGAGGTGGACGTGATGGAAGGGGCAATAATACAACAACGGGTTAATTCCAGGGGTTTTGGCGATGGGGCGACGACGGTTTAGGCTGGTTGGCGGGACAGGATTTGACAAGGGGTGAAATTACGTCGCGTCTGTTCGTTGATGCCGATGGGTTGGGCGGCGGCGGCGGTGGCGGGAGGGGAAACGCGTGAGTTAAGCAGGTAGGGTAATGGATAGTCAAGGGGTAAGTAAAGATATTAGGAGGAGGAGAAGAAGAAGAAGAAGAAGAAGCTCGTTGTTTTCTGGAACGTGATGTACGAATATGATCTCGAGATTTGAATGTCCGGGTCAAGATTAGTTGGGGTGAACAACGTGTTCTAGGATGACTAGGGCCTTGTTAAAAAAAAGCCAAAGACAAAGGGGGGGGGAGAGGGCAAGGATATTGCTTAAGAATACAATAATGATTATTTAAATAAATAAAAATGCGAGAGTGGGAGAAAAAGAGAGACAAAGAGGGGATATCACGTCAACAGGGGGGAGTAGACGCGAGCAAAGGGAACCTGCGACAATGAGCGACAACGAGGGCCAACGAGTGAATCGAGACGAGAGGACGAGAAAGGCGGGACGACGAGATGAGAACCATCGAACAAGTCCCAGAGTATGGATTGACTGGACAGAGCAGGGAGATTCTGGCAACCAGGGTAATTAGTCGGAAAGGGGATTAGCGTCGAACTCCGGTGGAAAAGAGAGAGAAAAGAAGAAGTACGGGGCAACTGGGAACTGGGCCAGCAGGGATGATGATGGATTGGATGGATGACGGGTGGGTGGAGAGAGAGTGTGTGCGTGAGAGAGTGAGAGAGAGAGAGAGAGGGAGGGAGAGGGGTGGTGGAGGGGGGAAGAGAGGATCAGGGACAACAGTGAATGGGTGCAATGCCGTGGGAGAGTCCGCTCGCGAGGAGCCAACTCCTTTCTTATATACATACATATGTGTATTGTACGGGAAAGTAAATGCTCCTCCCATAACGTGCTGCTGTCCTAGAAGGAGGGCTCTGGACGAACTGTCTCGGCTTCTGTTGGCCATCTGATAGTGAGAATCATGAGTGTCATATCCCCGGGCAACCTGCTCTCTCAAGCCTCACAGAGACAGAAACGGCCCGTGAGCTACTAGAGTAGGAACTATCTTCAGAGGAACCTACGGCTGGCTGGTTGCTCTCTAATTTCCTCCAGGTTGATTGGAATTCGATGTCCTCCATCCACTCTACCTACCCACCCCAGCTCCTCCCGTCACCCCGCCGTTGCCATGGACAATTATTTCCCTTTATTGTCAAACCAGACCTCATATTTTCCTGGGCCCTGGAGCCCGACAGAGGTGGACGGAAGATGTTCCTCCCGCCGTTGTTGGTTTCATGCACAGAAGCAAGCCACGCCCGCACCCTTGGTTATGATCCCCCCCCCCGTCCGACCGGTGGGAGCTTGGAGCTTTCGTCAATTGGCTTTGACCCAAGCTCCAGACCATGTCGAGCGAGGTTGGGCATCATGCGTCTATAGTTGATGTACGGAGTAGGCATGAGATGGTTCATGTTTGCTAAATCGCAGGTTGACAGAAGCAAAGATCTGCCTCGTATGCTACCAGGATGATATTACGTAGCTGTCTTCTTTTCATACCTATGTCTCATCTCCTCTCTCTAGCTCCCCTGCCTTATGCATATGTACAATCCAGCGGGCCTTGCATTCTGCGAGACATGACGTGGCCAATGTCTGTGAATGGCTCTCGCATTTCTCCATCATCTGCAACTGCCGGCCTTCTCTGTTCGGGTCGGTTCTTTGACTCTCGAGATTGGAAACTTGCTTCTTTTGCTCTCTGCATGACGCCTCAAGATTGTCCTGGAAATTGGGGCTCGGGGTCCCCCCCTGGGCCTGGACGGTTTCCCGGGGGGGGGGGGGGGGGGGAACGACGCCCGCTANNGGGGGGGGGGGGGTAACTAGTTGATGGACAGAATGAAAGACTTGCTGGCACCCCCATGGTAGAGTAGCTCTGCACAAGTAGGACAGAAATCGTATACAATGTCTATCTAGGTGCAGGCTTCTTCTTGTGGTTGCCTAGCCTCGACTTGAATCGTCAACTGTTCAGTCTCCGAGACGCCATCACTCGGCACATGGTGCTTAAGAAAAGGAAAAAAAAAAACAAAAAAAAACATCATTCATCGTCAGTCCTCGGTAGGCGAGATCATCGACCAGGGGTTAGGAACAGATGCTAACTAAACCCATCTCTTTGAATGACAAGATCCATCTGACCCGATGCCCCGGGAGGTTATTCCCAAACAAGTCAGTCTGTCAGTTCTACTGGGTCCCTTGGTTACCGGGTGACTTTTGACGGACTCCAGCCTCCATTGCTAGTTTGCCTCTTGGTCTCTGTCTGCTTTTTTCTTCTTCTCCCTCTTCTCTTTAATGCCCAGTCTAACTCGATAACTCGATCATCGTGGCCACCTCGACTGGGGGCTTCCTTCCTGTCGTCTTGTCTGGGTGGTGCTCCTGCTCTTTTATTTTTGGTCCGGCCCCTGCTCTACTTTCCCCGTTCCCCGTACCTTCCCATGTTGCGTTGCCCGTCCCAATTTTTGCCCCTTCCCGTTCAAAGTGAGAGTTGGTTCCTTCCTTGTACTTCGTACTCACTCAACCTCCGACTTCCATTAATCTACCTCCTCGGTATTATCTATTTTCTTTCTTTCTTTCTTCTTCTTCATCATTTTGCTCGTCTTCTGACTTCTTTCCCCTCCTCCCCCTCGCCACTTCACTTTCTTCCTACCCCATTCTTCCTCTCCTTAACAATCAACCCCCCCATCACTTCTTCTCTCATTCATGCAGTCATCCACTCTTTGACGCGGTGACCCCCATTCCGGCTTCCTCCCTCCCCCTCCGGCCCCCTATTCATTCCCCTAGTCCCCGCCAACAAGCAGCAGGACAAGTCGAATCAGTCCCCATGAGCCATCAGATGACGGACGGTGCTCACATTTGACATACAGAGGAACATCGTACAACACAGTTCCTTGCACGGCTTTACTTTTTTTTCTCTCCTAAGCGACGATACCGACCTACTTTCGTACCTATTCTTCCAGACGGCCTTCCTTCTACGTCTTGTCCCATCCCTGCTCGGATCTCCCTTTGCCGGCACCCTCCCCGTCCAGTCCGTCCAATTCGCGGCTATCGTCTACCTTGCCCCGGAAGAGCAGGTTTGCAACCACCCAGTCAGCGACTCCTAGGCACTCGCCGCAACTCAGGACATCATTGCTCGTTACGGACCCAACCCAACCCAATCCAACCAACCTGCACACCCGGGCCTTCTGCCTTCTGCAGGAGCCTGCTGGGCTTCAGACAGGGCGTCCGCTTCCAATAGAAGTGGCAGGCAGCGCTGCATTTCCCACCCGCTGGCACCCGGCCGCCCTCAGACCATCGCTGGACATCTCCACTCGGCTTGTCGCTCACAGAGGCTCCTCGGCCCATCCTATTTCTGCGTGTATGTGAGTGTTTTCTCTCAGCCAGTCCGGTCTGTTCCCTTGCGTGCCCCGGCATTGGCCTTTGCTGCTGCAAGAGCCACCGCAGCACGGTCAAGGGTGGATAGCAGGCAGTGGTTTGTTGGTAGCTCGGGGGGGCGAGACAGAAAGAGAGACAAGAAAGAGGGAGACCGTCGAGGCGCATTGAAGCGTGACTGCGCGCTCAAAGAACGCCCCGCGAACGTACTCAAAAACCCTGACGTTCTCTCGTTTCACTCTCAGTCAATCTGTCCTATTTCCTTGCTTCCCCGTCGTCGAAATCTTCTTGCTGGTCTGCCCTTGAATTATCCGTCTCGCCTTGTTCAGCCCTAGCATAACGGTCCTGCACGCAAACCTGAATCGAACCCTGAGCTCTAGTTGGCCCGGCCTGGCCTCTCGCTTTGCTTTGGGGAGAGGTGTCCGACACTGACGGTTAAATGAGCCCCAGCCATTCAGCAACGACGACTGCTGCCGTCGAAAGCTTCATCCGCGACGACTGGATGACCGCGACAGACCCATTTACCGCCGGTACCACTATTACGTCCAAAGTGTCCCAATCTGGCGGCGGCTACAGTGCAGCAACTGGCGTGGGCCAGTCCCAAGAAAACGGCGGCGACGGGGGCCATGATGCGCCTGTGGGCGGCCTGCTGAAATTCGCTGACGTCCCCAGCCAGCTATCTCACCTGCCCTTCACCCCCGGCTCGACTGATGCCACCTCCACCACCCACACCCCAGATCTAAATTCCAGCTTGCTCACCTCCTCATCCACAACCACCACCGCCGCCGTCACGGCGAATCCTGTCCCTCTTCCTGCCGCAACTATCTCGACCGCAAACGCGACTTCTACGACCGCCATCACCCCTATCACCACGACCGTCGCCCAAATACCCTACCCTACCTCAACATCACCCCTGCCGCCCTCTGGTGTTCGAAAGACCTCCCCTGGCCTAGCTGCCCGCCTCAAAGCTCTAGGCTTCGGCAGTTCAAAGCCTTCTTCGATCCTCACCGCGCCACACAACGACCATATCGGTCGCCTCGACGAAGAGCATCTCCGCCAACTTGACCAGAAACATCAGGCCAGCACAGTCAGGTCCATCATCACCCGGCGCGGACGCCCCTGGAAGGGCGGCGGCGCTTTTGAGTCCCCCAGGCTTGCCGCACCCGACTTGGTCCTGTCCTTGCCTCCTCTCGGGCTCGACGACACATCCCCCATAGCCAATCTGCTCCCCGAGCTCAGGACGCCCGAGCCCCTGGACATGGACACCCAAAAATATCGCCTGCCCGACCACACCAACGGCAATGGGACCAAGGTCACCCTCGACACCCGTCGCGAACACCTTGAGCGTTCGACTTGTCCTCCATCGCCCGACGATGCCGATATCCCTCCTCCTCCTCCTCCCAAGGACACGCCCCCAGTGCCGACGCCCGCGCCGTCGACTCCTCCCACCGACTACGTCCCAAGTCTGAATTCATACTTCACGCCGGGTCACAATCGCCCTGGCTCCATCTACACCCTCTCTCGCGTTTCCTTCGCCAACCAGCTCGCCCAGCTGACCTCCCTTCAGCTGCCCGACGCCGAATCGCTTTCTAGCCAGGTTACTGCCATCCCGACTGCCCAGGTCGCTGCGAGGGCTCTCATCAATGCTGCCGAGCAGATCAGGAGCTGGATATCCAAGGCGTCCGAGGTCGTGGAAGGCCTCGACAGCGACGATGATGTGGAATGGGCTGCCGCCGGGGGTCGCGAGGGCCTGGCCGAAGTAGAGAATGCCATATCGCGCTTCGAGGGCCTCGTCAAGGCCTATGTCAGCGCTATTGAGCAGCTCCAGGGTCGAAACGATGTAGAAAGCGTACCGATCCGTGACCTGACGCGAGCTGTAACCCAGATGGATTCTGTTATGCAGGAGTGGGCCAAGATTCGACGAATGCTTCAGGTTGTGAGGGCCCAGGTCGAGATTGCTATGGAGTGGGAAGAGCTCTGGAATAACGTGCTCGGTGACATCCAAGGAGAAATGGACGAGCTCAGCAGGCTTGTCTTTGAGATGGAGGAGCGACGCCACAAGAGTCTGATGGCTGCGGCCAATGGCGACGGTGTCGACATTGGTGATCTCGAAACGATCGTCGAAGAAACGCCCCCCCAAGCATCTCGCCTTCAAGCGCAAAGCCGATACAGCCTTCCCGCCTTTCCAGTCAGCCCCGGTTCCCCCGGCGCGCCGAGTCTGTCACAGGACGATTCGAGCCTTCTCGCTCTCTTCGCCCGTATGCAACCGTTGAGGGCCTCTCTCGACTTTTTGCCGATGCGACTCTCGGTCTTTGAGACAAGAGCTGAGCAGTCTTTCCCAACCGCCTGCGCGGAGCTCAAGATGCGCCGCGATGGCCTCGATGCAAGCTACAAGAAGCTAGAGAAAGACGCCGAATCATTGCGCAAGGAGCTTGGTGAGGATCGGTGGGTGATTGTGTTCCGCGGCGCGGGTCGCCAGGCTCAGAAAATGCACGAGTCCGTCGAGCGTTCACTTCTCAAACTTAAGGAGGCAGCCGATTCCGGGCTGCATCTTACCAACCAGCCGGCCATGCTGAAGAAGCTGGAGAGCTACGAGGCCAAGAAGACTCATTATGGACCCGCTATCGAGCGAGTGCTGTCCATCATCGAAAAAGGTGTCAAGGACCGTCTCACCGTGAACGGAGAGATCCTGCGACTGCACATCGACATGCAAGCGCGGTGGGACGCTCTGAAGTGCCAAATGAGAGACGCCGAGTCAATAATTGAAGATATCCACGCCGATAAGAGCCAGCAGCTCCGAGACTCCATCTCCAGCATGTTGTCGAACGATAGGTCAACCCTCGGCAGCGGACGCGAGACTCCAGGAAGCTCTCCGCCATCCTCGATCATCATGTCAAGTCTTGGCTTTGACCCACATACGCCAACATCAAAGCCCACCAAGGCTATAAATCCCAGGGCGCCTCCTTCGAACCGACGACACTCATCGCTCCCTGCTCCCACCTCACACTTGGGAAGGAAGCCCGGGTTCTCTCGGCTGTCGACCGTATCTGGCTCACCAGCCACATCCATGTCCAGAGTACCCACCAGCCAAATCAAGCGACCAGGCTCTACTATCCCCCAGCGGCCTCGTTGGAATACCTCGACCAACACATCAGACGTGGACACTGGTCACAACTTCAAGCCCCTTACTCTCACGACACCAAGCCCGTACGCAAGGAAGAGTCCCGCGGCCCAGAGGTCGGCCGGTTCCACCACGCCTGGTTCAGGCAACTCGAAGCTGCCGACCATGCGCAGCCCACTCGCTCGAGCCTCATCAGAATCTCCGAGAGGAGTTGAAGATACACCCACTAGGACTGGGCATTCGCGACTTTCTTTCCGAGAGCGCATCGAGTCCCCTGGTCCGAATCCACACCTGCCTTTGCCCAAGCCGCGTCTCGCGTCTCACAACTCTATGACCTCGCTCTCGGGCCGGCGGTCGTCACTTCAGGCGTCGAGGTCAATTGGAGCCGATGGTGAGAACCGACCTGGGAGGCCCGCCAGCTCTCTTGCCTCGGGCTCGCGAAGGACTAGCCTTCTTCCGCAGCCAGCAGGCGGGGAATCCGAGACGGGTCGGGCGAGTCCTCAAGCCGTTGCAGGAGCTCGAATCGCAATGCGGAAGACGCCGGTGGTTGAACCAAAAGACCTCAAGCCCCGATGGCGAAGCTGAGCGCTGGCTAGCGGTCCAGCTTTGCGTCTCTACATCAACAGCAGCTCAAACATGCTACGAGATACCGACTTGCCCCGATCCTCATGTACTACACTGTTCTAACATTTTGACTTATTCTTCTTCAGTACCCCTTCAGACTGTAAATATTTCGGCTCAAGGGGCGGCAGGAGCCAGGCGCGCCATTTATCATCGGACAAATTTTGCTTGCAGAGCATGGCGTATCAGGTTTGAGGGAGGGTGTGATTCGGCGGAGTTTTGAGGGAATGACTATGGGATGATGGATGACCTTGAAGTCCCCCCCCCCCCTTTTCCCCCGATTTTCTTTGTGAGGATGGCCTCGTCTTTCGTTGCACGGTTGCGGAACTCACACGATGCGATTTTCTTTTATTTCCGTGCTCAACCTAGTCGACGCGTTGTAATTAGCGAGGAAGAAAATGGGGAAGCTAGAGTTGTTGTAACAGCGGGCTTTTTGTTGTCGTTGCACATCACCAGAGAGCGATATACCCCCTGACGCTGTAATTCTCTGCTTATCGAGCTGGACAGAGAGGATGTCTATAGAGGGAAATGGAAAAATGAAAACTAATCAATGACCAAGGTCTATCTATCTACTACGTAATAAACAAAGAAAATGACACCATACCGAAGAGGCTATGAATATGATCATGTGTCATCTTGGTTGTATATTTTGTCTGCTTATCTGCTAAATAGTGCCACATGAGTATTGAACTCGTGGGCAGCTTGGTCCCGAGTGTGAATCACTGCAGAAACACGTCGTTTGCTCATGACATGCTATGTATGCATCCTCGAAACGCCGTCTAGGGAAGCAGTTGAGAATGATGTGTATGCGCCATGAATCAGCCCCTTCTTTGTTCAACTCCCTTGAGCCAACTGATCTTAGGCGGAATGGTGTTTCGCAAGAGAGCCGAAACTAGGTACCCTCTCGCAAATAACAAAGAATACTCGTGTCGTTAAAATGCCTCCTTTCTATGTTCTGTCGTATCTTCTCGCCACTGCCCCTGCCCCTATCAAACCAACCACCCTCATTCCATCAAGCAAAATTCTAACCATCTAGTATTATTCTTCAGATCGGCATGAGGCCAATGCTGCCACCGGTCTTGCGTTGCGGCTTCGCACCCCTCTTCGGACCGCTGCTTGTCGCTCTCGACGTCGTGGAGGTGCCGCTGGCTTTCCGGCTCGTACCCGCGCTTTTGCGCTTCGTGACTCCCCCCGTCGACCTCTTGTTCGAAAACTTCTTGTTTGGGTACTTCTTGCTGCCGCTAGCCTTGTTGTACTGCCTGGGCTTGCTCTGGCTGGCCTGGCTACCCAGGTCCTGGAGCTTGTTGTGCCACGCCTGGACGTCTGGGCGCGGATTGGGGTTGAAGTAGTGGGAGTCCTCGCCCCCCTCGTCCTCATCCTCGTCCATCTCGCCTTCTGAGCTTATCAGGTCGACGACTTCCTGGTCCTGGGCCCCCGAGGCGCCATGTCCCATCATCTCTTGGTACATGGCGTGATGTCGCTGCACCAGAGGGAGGAACTTGGGCCCATACTCTAGGATTTTGCTGGACGAAACACCGGGCAGTTGCAGCATTTTCCCCATGGTGGTTGCCCAGTGGAGAGCCATAGATCGATAGTCCCCTTCCAGGAACAGCGGTTTTCGGAGGTCTTTGCGGTTGCGGATCTGTTCCTCAAGTTTCTTCGCCTCTTCGACAAAGGCGCAAATGACGTCTTGGTGAATGTCATCGACTGTCGGCGTATGTGGATCCTGGGATACGGGAAACCCGAGTCTGTTCCTCGCAGGCTTGGGCGGTCGGTGTTGGGGCAACTCATCAAAGGCCTCCTCCTCATCTTCATCTACCTCATCATCGGAAACGACGAATCCATCATACGCATAGGCATTCAACGCTGTTGTGTTGTCCTCCCCGTCACTCTCGGGCGCTTTTGTCCCCCTTCTCCGTCCATTGATAGGCGAAGAAACATACGTTGAGGGCATGGCCATCGTGGTTTGTCGCTCTCTCGAGCCCTTGGTGCTCTTGTGCGACCGCGATTTTGTGGACTTGGTGGGCTTGTCCTCGGAGACTTCGATCGTCAGCATGAGCTGTCGCTGGCCCGAGAGGAAAAGAGCAGCTGTCCGTCCAGGCTGCAGATATTGGATCGCCATCCCATGATTTCCAACTTGGTTATCCTCATTGAAGGCCTTCTCAGCGGATAGTTTGTCAATGACTCGAACGAGCTCGTGCTTCTTGAGTCCCTTTGCCATGCCAAAGAGATGATCCGACCGATGTTCCTCAAATTGAGGGTACTTCTTCCCCAGCAGGATGTCTGCACACTGGGCTGCCGTGAGCCGTCTCTGCGCCTGAACGACCTGAATAGCAGCAACGGCATACTCCGAGAAGTCCTGCTGCTCGAAAGTCAAGCCGGCCTTGCAGTTGTCGCACATCTTGTGACACTGCGTCGCTGAAAAGTCTTCGCCAAAGTACCGAAGGATCTCTGTGCGACGGCAGTCAGATTTGTTGTCGCAGAAAGCGGTGACCCGGTTCAACATGCTCATTTGTCGTTCCTTTTGCTCGGGGCTGCCCTCTCCATCCGCAATCAGCTTCTTGAGGACTCTTATGTCCGCTTTGCCGAAGAAGAGAATGCAGTCGGAGGGTTTCCCATCTCTACCCGCACGACCAGTCTCCTGGTAGTATCCCTCCAAGCTCTTTGGGAGGCCATGATGCATGACAAATCTCACATCCGGCTTGTCAATGCCCATGCCAAAGGCGATGGTGGCGACGACTACTTTCGTCTGGCCTCTCTGCCAGGAAGTCTGTACCTCGACTTTCTCCTGGGGGTCAATGGCTGCGTGATAATGCCGCGCCGTTATCCCATGGCTTGACAACTTCTCGGCGACGTTTTCAGCCTGTTTTCGAGAGATGGTGTAAATGATACCACTCTGATTTGCATACTTGGAATTGATGAGCGAGGCGATGCTCTCAATAGCGTTTGAGTTCGTCCCCTTGTTGCGGACATCGTAGTAGAGGTTCGGTCGATTGAAGCTCTGCGAGAATACCTGACAGTTGGACATGCCGAGGCTGTGACGGATGTCAACCATTACATTCTGCGTCGCTGTGGCCGTCAGAGCCATTACGGGCACCCCGGGGTACCTTGCCCGTACCGTGCCTAGGGTCTTGTAATCTGGTCGGAAATCGTGGCCCCATTGACTTACACAATGTGCTTCGTCGATCACCAGGCGGGCAAATTTCCCTTTCCGATGCAGCGACTTCATCCCGTCGTTGAACGCGGCGTTCTTGCTCACCATCTCGGGCGTGACATACAGGAGCTCGACGAAGTGTTCCGGGCTCCGTTGATCAAAAGCGCTCATCACCTGTCTCTTGTAGTCCGCCGAGCACTCGCCGTTAAAGGCAACGGCCTGGATGCCTAGTGCCTTCATGTGATCGACTTGGTCTTGCATCAAGCTGAGCAAAGGAGACACGACGATAGTAACACCTCGTGTCTTGCCTGTCTTAACAACGGCAGGGAGTTGGTAGCAGAGGGACTTGCCACCACCCGTGGGCATGAGCACAAACGCGTCCTCCCCTCCCAGAGTCGCATTGATGGCCTCGAGCTGGTTGTGTCGAAATCCTTTCATTCGAAACCTGTCCTTGAGCATCTGTCGGACCTCTGGTGACCACGGGTGCTGCATGAGTTCACGAGGGATGAACTCCGGTGCCACAGAAGCTGCTCCCTTCTTTGCCAAGGGCCGTGACTTTACTGGAGGGGGAGTATTACCCGATGTCTCCGAGAAGACCTTCCGAGAGTCAAGAGAGGCGGTAGCCAGAGACTGGCGAGTCTCGTAGTCCTGTGCGAAGGCAAGCATTTCCTCATCGTCGCTAAAATCGCCGAAATCATCACCCGCTTGATTGCCATGTACAACTGGCGCATTCCCTCGACTGGTCATCGATTGCAAAATAGTCGCAGGCCTCGGAACTGGCTGGATTCGATAATCGTCCAGATCAGAGAACCCATCATTACCATCATCCAGCTCAGCCTCTGCCAGAATTGGATCGAATTCAGCTGGCTGTTGGCGCAGCACATTCGAAGACCTTGGGGGGTTCCGTGGAAAGGGCGAGGAGAAAGAATCATCGTCCTGGGATATGAGGCTAATCCTTTGAGAAGCCGCAGCATTCGAGGGTGGTTGATTCCAACGCTGTTTCTGAGAACCGCCAGGAAGTTGTGTTTGATGCACCACCTGCGTTCCCGTGTCGGTAGCAGGTGTTCCGTCCCTAGACACAGTCGACATGTTCACACTGCTTCTCAAGGTTGGCTGAGTGCCAATCACGACAAGTGGTCCTGGGGTTGAACAGAGCTCCTGCTCGTGATTAGTGCTTGTGAAACTTGCCTCATTCAAGCCGACGTCTGCTAGGGCATTCAGCAGAGACTGCTCCATGTCTTGAATCTCCTCTGTGAGCTGATCGAGTTGCAGTTCGTCCTCATCCGTGTCCAAGCCATCTGAGTACGCTTGAGCAACTTGCCGGGCCAACTTCTCCCGTTTCCCACAGAGCGTTCTGTATTCGTCCACAGGAGCTGCAAGTCCCTTAGCTGCAGCCTGCTGTTGTAACAAGCGCTCCTTCTCTGATTTTATTTCGTTCCGTTTATTTTTCGGCCAACGCTCATTGATGGCTCTCAGAAAGTTCTTGTCATTCTGTTGAATCAGGTAGTCGAGAGACTGGGACATCCTGCTCAGAGCCGAGGGATCAGAGGACAAGCAAGCCAGGACTCCAGATCCTGGGCTAGATTGCGGAGCAGCGACATCAAGCAAAAGCTCACTAGCGGCATTGTCTGTTTGCGAGCTGGTTGTTGATTTAAGCTGAGGGCCGCGCGTGACTATTCCAGGGGTACCAGAACGTAGTGAAGGCGAGCCAAGCCCAACTTTGGATACAGATACTGATTTCGAACCAGCGAGTCCACGATCTCGGGCTGCTTTTTCAGAGGAGCCTTTCAGGATCACGATCGAATTAGCGTGAGATGGCGGTGTCAAAAAGTCGTCATCAGAATCGGGAATAATCATTTCCTCTCTGCTAGTTTCCCTGCTAGGGCCAGGCAGTGGCTCATCCTTGAGTTCGGATTCATCGACCCCAGGGAAGCTTCTTGTCCGCTTCGAACTGGGGATATGGTCGATGATTTTTGTCTTTCGGGGAGTTTGGGCCGATGAACTCTGCGTTGAGCGGCTAGGCATCCGTTTCGAAGGTGACTGAAGAACACCCTGGTCCTCTTCACTGACCGGCTGGGCTCCAGTTGGTGTCCGCCTCTTAGACACATCATCGGTCCGGTAGGGCTTTGAACTGCCCAGTACATCCTTTCGACGAGTGCCAGGCCGATTTCCGGGACTCGAAATGGGAGGGTCCGTTCCGAGGAGTTCGTACACATCTGGGAAATCACCCAAATCACTGAATTCTTCTTTGCTGATCTCATGGCTCTTTCTCTTTCTACCACTGGACAACGCCGGCTCTGGTCGAGAGGCGAAGTCTTCACGCCACAACTTTACATCGTTTCCGAAATGTAGCGAGTCAGAAGATGCGAAGGTAACATCGGTCAAATCCATGCACTCGAGATCGTCAGCATCGAGGTCTGGGAATTCGGGGCTTCCCAGGCCAGAGCGCTGGGAAGCCACAACATTCCTCCTTGGCGTTATGGTGAGATTTCCGCCGCGTTCGGGGCTTCCAAGACCTAGAGGGCTTCACGTCAGGTATAAATGCGTCGCTATCTTCCGGATATTTGGTGCCTACCAGTGTTGCGTTTGGTTTGAGGACCTCGGTGATCCGCTCGGTTTGTCGTGTTGGGGGTGGGTGTGAGGAGCTGGTGCTGTTGGGATCTGGAGACGAGACTAGGCTTCTTAGATTTTGAACTGGATGTGAGGCGGGCCATGGCGTCGTTCGCCGATATCTCTTGGTTTGTATCCTGCGATCTACTACCAGGCCCGCCTGATCCATTGGGACAATACGCCGCGTCGCTTCTCGACTGTGATGAGTGTTTTGACGAAAACGCGTGTTCCTTTGAATTTTCGTCTTGCTTGGAAAGATCGGGGGCTTGCGATTGAGAGCGTCGGGGCTGTGAAGCGTCGCTGATACTGGGGAAAGGAGCTGATGCGGGTTTCGAGCGGGCTTTGATGTTCAACAGCCAGGGCAGGTGTGCTGCAAGGTTGTTTCGAGTCATGAATCCGACAAGGCAATGCCGTTAAAACTGTTATCTGCCGCTCCTAGAAACATTTGAATCGTCCGGTGCTGTGTTGATGGGTCGAGGCGTGCATAGCGTGGAGGTGCACCTAATCGTGCCGAGAGAGAAGCGGCGTGAATGTGTTTGCAGTCCCGCGTCGCGTATCTGTTAGTCAGCGGATGCGTGATCACGTGATGGTGCGTACCTTTTAAAGTGCTTGAACGCCTATCCACCATTTATATTGAATTCATTTACCTCACCGCCTTCCAAGTTTGGATGCACACGACCTAAATAAGTGAGAGGCACTAGGGACCTACGTATAACACAATGGAATGGAGCTGGAGGCTGGCTTTCGCCTTTGTTCTCAAAGCCGCGGGGTACCTTAGTAGAAACGGAGTAATGACAAGGAATTCAGAGAACAACCTCCCCAGAGATTTGCTGCCAAGTTCACAGATAATGGACCAACCAAAAGAACTGGGTGCTCGGTTCCCATCCACTACAATGCAGTGATACATGTCGGCGATTTCCAAAAAAGGCAATTTTCGTTCAAGCAGCTCTCAGGAGACCAACCATCCATTCAATGTCGAAGATGCTGGCAACCTCAGTCACTTTTTATCCGACAACATCCAGTTGTCGCAGGTTCTCAGCCCATTTCATTTCCTCTTGAGGTTGTATCCAACAAAAGGCAGACTTTTGTACCTACCTGGTACCTAGCGCCAACCTCAGGCTCAGTCGACTCGACGCTGACCCGGAAAGACCTCTTCTGCCTGGATGTGGACAAGAGGAATTAAATCCTCATACTCCGTACCAACACGGCAATCTGACAATGTTTCAATATCCAAGCCCATTTAATCGCTACCGATGACAATACCATTCGAATTCACGGTAGTTCGTCGTAAATAGTACGAGGCGACTCCTCCGAGAAGGAAAGAGCACCTATGAGATCATTGTGAGGGCTGATCTTTGATACTAACCCATACCAGCCAGGCACCAGCGGGGTCTGTAACATCGAGATGGGAAGTCCCTTTCAGTACCTCACTACCTCTCCTCCGCTGGACACCCACGCTAACAACCGAGTACCTGCTACATGGAACACACCAAAGCACGGAGCACGGGCTCCCATCGTCGCTGCTGAGGCCATCTCAACCCCAACCAACTTCCAGGCTAGAGAGGGACCCCCCCTCCCTCGTCAGAGATCCGCACCCAAGCCCGTAAGCTGCTTCATTAATCATGGGGCACGCGCAGTCCATGCCAACTCTGGCCATGCAGAAACGGCGGCCGTGTTGGTAACATACGGCTCCAGGCAGCATAGCCCCCCTTCATCATGCGTGTGCGTTAGCTAGAGCTCCTTCACTGGCGCTCTGGCGCTTCAGCCGCCCATCTAGACGGAGGAAGACAGGACAACCTTACCGAACTCCGTCGGGACTCCGCATTTTCACGCTTCTCACTCGAGACCAGGGGACAGCGGTGTGATCTTCGTGAATCGAATGGATGGGGCAGCCTCCGTTAGTCGAGCTGATGTGAGCCAGGGATGGCTTCAGTGAATGCGCACAGTTGAGCTCGAGCTCCATATAAAGTCAATTGGGTCTCCCCCTCCTCCAGATCCTCAGAATCCTTTCCTTCTCCCGCCAGGTCGCTCGCTCCCGCTTCATCAGTCCTGCTGGCGGTGCTGCATACCTTTATCAACACTCTCAACCCTTTCAACTCTCTCAACCCTATCAAGACAGACCATCATCATCCTCATTGGCGCACACGCCAGAGGCAAAGGTCTCTCTGACAACCTCTTTTTCCAACCTTCACCCACCCACTCCCGCCATCGCAATCATGGCGGATCTACCTGAGCTTCCCGCTCCCCATGCGGAGCTGATCAAGTACCTCTCTGAGCACCCGGAAAAGTCCATGATCGAGATGATGGAGCCTTACCGGCAGTACGAGGCAAAGTTGCGCACCGTCTATGCCCAGGACCGGCAGAACCCAATTCTGGACAACCCTCACATCAATGTCCTCCCCTTGTTCGCCGACGGCGTCCCTCCCGTCAAGATTCGTGCTCGCAAACTAGACGCCGAGTCTGAGGAAGAAAAATCCAAGTACATCATGCCTCTCCCAAATGAACTTCGAGCCGAAGACGGCTCCCCCGCTACCGTTGCCAATTTCGCCGACTTCCAAAAGAACTTCAACATCTTCTCGGAGCTCTCTCTGTCGGATATGGACTGGAACAACGTTGTAGCCGCTGGGTCCTCCGTGGTCAACTGCCTGCTGCCCGTTCCCAAGTATTACAACACCACCAAGCGCAGGCTTCGTGAGTACTATCACGAAAAGTTTTGTCCTGCGTCCGACGTCGATCTCTTCTTGTACGGGCTCACCCACGATCAAGCTATCGAAAAGATGAAGCAAATCGAGCGTGCCGTCCGTGATGCCCTTCTTCACGAGGTTACAGTCGTGAGGACCAAGTATGCCATCACAATCGCTAGCCAGTATCCCGTTCGACATGTTCAGGTGAGTGACAGGCAGTCTCTTGCGAATAGTAGCAGTTGAGCCCATTCTGACGCTGCCAACAGATCGTCCTGCGAGTCTACAAGTCCGTCAGCGAGATTCTCACTGGCTTTGACATCGACGCTGCGGGCGGAGCCTACGATGGCAAGCAAGTCTATGTCACACCAAGGGCGCTTTCCAGTTTCATAACACAGATCAACCACGTCGATCTCAGCCGCCGTAGTCCCTCCTACGAGAATCGTCTCTCAAAGTATTCCCACCGGTTGTTCGAGGTCTACTGGCCTGAACTCGACCGGTCTCGCATTGACCCAACCATCTTCGAAAGGAGCTTCCAGAGAACCCTCGGCTTAGCTCGCCTGCTTGTCCTTGAAAGATTGCCAACAAACTCTGCTCGAGAGACCTACCTCAACAAGCGCCGCGAGGAGCGCGGGCGTCCTGAGGTCTTTAGGAACCGACGCATGATCTGGGGGAACATCAAAGATGACCATGAGGATGAGATTGCCGACTGGCTCTCGGACGAGGACATCAGCAATTATCATACCTTCACTGTGCCCTATGGTGAGCGCTTCAATGCCAAACGGATCGAGAAGCTTTGCTACACGCGCGATCTGCTGCTCAATGCCGAGTGGAACCAATCTGATGATCGGGAGGTCTATCTTCATCGCCATCCCGCCTTCTTTGGTCGCGTTCGGGACGTGATTCAAGATTGCTGTGGATACTGCCCCCAGCCCGAAACCCCTGAGGAGATCGAAGTCGCAGAAAAGGAGAGGGAGATCTACATTTCTGGCAAGATCTTATTCCTCATTGACGACCCTGGACGACAACAGATTGGCTCTTTCAACCCCTTGACTGAGCAAGATTGGACAGAGATGGCGTACGTCGGCAACACTGCCAGACTTTGCCAGTCCATCGTCGCTGGTGATCTTGATGATGTTGTCAACTGGCTCGAACAGGAGGGATCCGATCCGAACCAGCGAGACTATACTGGCCGTTCGCCTCTGCATCTCGCTGTCATGACTTCGACCCCTGAAATCGTACGAGCCCTCGTTGACCACGGTGCTCGTCTGACTGCACGCGTTGCCGATGGAAGGACAGCGCTTCATCAAGCTGCTTCCCGGGGCAACGCTGAAATGATCAAGATCTTGATGGACAAGAGTATCGAGAACGAGGAGGCTGATATGGAACGGCAAGACAAGAAACGCAAGGCGGCCAAGGCAGCCAAGGAAGAGGAAGATGCGAGTGACTCCGAGATGAAAGATGCTGGCTCTGAACAGGAAGAGCCTGGAAAAGAGGATTCTGACCAAGAGTCCGGACAAGATTCTGACGGCGAAATGATTGACTACGAACCCACCGAGGCTGACGCCACCTCCATGGCAACTGGATCCTTTGTCAAGATCGAAAAGGAGAATGAGGATGACAACGAAGTCTCTCCCGAGGAATTGGAAGAGGGGCCAGACTACTTCCACATTGACGTTACAGCATGGGATATTCCTTGCTCGCCTCTTCATCTTGCAATTGTCGAGGGCCACGAGGAAGCTGTGAAAACGCTCTGCGATGTAAGTGTCTCGATAACCGGCTCATGTCAACCTTGCCAACATCTGCTAACTCTCGAGTAGTACGGAGCCGATGCCATTCTCCCAGTCAAGTTCCGCAACAAAAACGGTTCTGGAACCGGCGTCATCCTAACGCTAGCGCTCGCGTTGTCGCTCCCTGAGGACAAGGCCAAATCTATGGCGACTCTCCTTCTCAAGCTCGGTGCCGTCTCTTCCCAGGCCGATGCAGATGGCTGCACCGCATTTCATCGATATGTCGAAAACGGTAACACCAGTCTCGTCGATGTACTTTTGAACAACGACAAGATCGGGGTGACGGCAGCCATCAACCACATGGTGATAAGCAAGAGCTGGCCCCATGCCGAAGCAATGGCACCAATTCACAGCGCAATCACGGATGGAGATGAGAATCTCGTCTCAAAATTATTGGATGCTGGCGGTATTGCTGAGGTCGACTTTGATACTTGGCTGAAGGCCACAAAGGTCTCAGCAGGGCGCAGATCACGGAATACCCTCGAAGCCTCCAAAAAGCTGCACAAGGAGAATGTGGAACAACCTTTGCTGACTGCCATCTACCAAGGCAACGTCGGTGTCGCAACCAAGCTCATCGAGCATGGTGCCGACCCGAACACCTTGACCACGGAAGCTTACGACGTTCTCCATTCTGACTATGAGTCGAGTTGGAGAACCGGACGATCTGCTTTGGATTTAGTGCGAAAGACGATCAGGGGACTTCGGCGCTACGATGGCGAAAAGAATACCCGGTCCAAGCCCAAGGACATCGTGAAGGCAGACGAGTTCCTACTCAAGTTCTCCCCTGGCAGCTATGCGCACTGGGTTGTTTCCGACGAAATCAACAGAGAAAGGAATCATTTCAAGGAAAGGCTAAAGGATTATCAGAAATCCATCAAAGAGGATGCGAAACGCAAGGGCATCGCTGAAAAGCGTGAGGCTGTCGATGAGCTTCTGAAAGGATTCAAGGCCCTCGAACAAGAAATCATCAGCCGAGGAGGAAAGACCTTTGCTGAACTCCACCCCGATAAAATCAAAAAGGGCTCGGACAGAGACCGCAGGTCGGGTCGCAGCAGCAAGGACAACGACAAGCCTAAGAAGCCTTACGAGTATCATTTTTCGTTCGATAATGATGGCGAAATGTCGGAGAAGAGACGTGACGGTTATATCGACCTGTGAGAATCCCAGTCTCCCTACCAAATGCCGCTGGCTAACACTTCGCAGGATGGAAGCGGCATGGGCCGGTGACCTCGAGCGGCTCAATTCTCTGACCCTCCAGGCCTGGGGACCCGATAAGGACCAGCCCCCGCTGAAGCTTGCAGTCAGTGACAACATGGGGAACACTCCGTTCTCCTTGGCCTTCCTCCGTGGGCATCAAGATGTTGCAAGGGCAATTCTCGACAATATCAAGACACAATGGTCGCCGCCAGAGAAGGAAAAGGTTCGATTCCGGATGGAAGGTGAAGACGACGAAGACAACTCGGACAACGAATCGGACGACTCGGAACCGCGCATCATAGCTGAAAAGGTGCAAGAAGACTTCACCATCGACGATATTGGCCAAGTCTCCATGCATGTCAAATCGCACACAAAGCCTCTCGAGGTGATCAGTGAGGCTGTCCCCAACTTCCAAATGGAGGACGGAAAGGTTGTCTATCATTGCCATAAGGAGGATCTGATTGGATATCACTTGAGAACGGATGATTTTGCCGGGCTGAAAGCTCTCATGGACATGGCACAGCATCACGCGGCACAAAAGTTTGAGGGAGACGAGGAGGATTCCTCTAACGATTTCGTGTTCCCTGACGGCACATTCAGATGGGCCATTGAGCACGGCAAAATTCGTCAGCTTGGTCTGATCATCAAGCGTACCGGCGCGGGCATCCCGCTTGACAACCTTGTCAAGAAGAGCGGCGTCGAGGTGGAGGAGGAGACTCCTCAATACTATCAGGGCCTGACTGTGTACGGGAAAAAGAGGTATGACTACTCGTGGACTGCGATCCCCTCTCTCGGGTGTGGAAAGTCGGAGCTAACTAGTTCTTTCAGGCAAGACTGGGCCACTGCAGGACACAACGTCGTTGTTAAGAGGTCTTCAGGTCTGAATACGGCCCCCTTGCTCTATGCCGCTGCTGCTGGAAACATGGAGAGCGTCGAGTTCTTCCTCACGGATACGCCTCAAAGACTGTACAGCGAATTTGGCAAGTCCAAGGCTGCACAGGAAGACAGCAGACTAAATCAGCTCAAGGAGAGCCGAGGCGGCCTTGATCGAGCTGTATCAAAGTGGCTGAGCGGAGGCAGTAAGTATCGTTGCCCGAGTCACGGAATAGTATCTAACAGCCCTATAGTTGATCATGCAATTCTATGCGCAGTCTTGGCCAGGCCAGGGGAAGCTGCCAACGAAGTGTTGGAGTATCTTATTGACGCCTGCCCCGAGTCAGTCGACAAGAAGACAAATATGGGTCATAATGCTCTCATGGTGGCATGTAACCTAGGCCGCATCGACTTTGTCAGAATCTTGGTGGCTGCAAAGGCCAACCAGTCAATTCGGAACTGGTATGGCGAGAATATCATCCACGCAACCCTCGAATACGGCCCCGAGGCCCATCAGCTACGCAAGCTTCTCGATTTACTCGATCCTGACCTTCGCCGTCACTTGTTCACACAGCGAAAGAACCTCGGTAGCAATGGCACCACCCCGCTTCACGCCTGGTTAGACGGGGTCAGCGATGAGTTTGCGCCTGGTCGATCCTCCTGGTATTCTTCCCGAAACCGCTACGACAGTAAGTCCGACGCGGTCGAAACACTGAAGGTCATACTCGAGTATTCCGGCGGCGAAGAGTTGGGGATGCTTAATGGCGCCGGTGATACCTGCCTTCACACCCTCATCATGAAGGACGCGGCATTTTTCGCCCACGTCATCATCGACTTCAACCCTAGCCTGCTTTACCGGGAGAACGCTGTCGGCCGTACGCCCGCGGAAATAGCCCACGATCGGCTGATGGGCGAAGTCTTTGAGAAGCCCAATGCGCCAAGTCTTCCCTCGCGGTACAACACCGAGGTTCCCCTGGTTTCGAAGGAGTTCCGCGACTTTGTTCCGGTTGATATTCCTGAGGGGGCGGAGAAAACTCTCAACAGTCTGGGGCTCAGCGATACTTACAGTCGAGAGCAACTTCCGCAGATCATCAACTTTATGGGTGGGCATGGCACAAGCGGTGATCTCGAAGAATGGGACTTCAAGAAGATCATGTGGGATCTCGTTCACACCGCGATGGAGAAGCATGTTGCGCCTCGCCGTCTGGTGAGTCTTGGCGAGGCCAACGACGTAGCCAAGCGGCTAGGCGAGCAATACACCGTATCTCGGTACTTCAAGCGCGACACAGGGGAGAATGAGGATGAGGATGAGGACGAGGATGATGAAGCAAAAGAAAAAGACAACGATGAGAGCGGCGATAGCAAGAACAAGAAGGACAATAATGACAATGGCGAGGATGGTGGAGATGAGGATGAGGAAGACGACAATAACGGGGACTGGTTTGCCCAGTACATGCACTCGTCCAAAAGAGACACTGCGTGGAAGGAACCCGAGGACTGGAGGCGCCGCCATCGGAGTCACAGCAGCGAGAGTGAGAGTGACAGCGACGTGGATTTGAGCCCAGAGAGCCAAAGCGAGGGCGAGGAGAGCAAGGAGGGCTCTGACACTTGAATACCCTAACAACAAGATTGCCTCGAACAGAGCGCTGGTATGGGGAGTATGTAAAGGACGACCGACATGTGCAACAGTGGATCTAGGATAGGTAGCAAGGAAATCTACGCCATTCGTTCTTTTAGATATCAGGCAGCCGCATCAAGAGAGTGTGAGATGTGGGCAGGTTGTGATGATGAGGTCAATGTCATCGCTGCTGGTTTACCTGCCGAGTTAGTTATCCATCAGTTAGTTGCATCAAGAGATCGATAGTTATATCACGGCGCCACCGGGCTCCAAACACTTTCAGTGCCGATGTCTTTTTTTTGTACTACTTTGGATATTGGAGTAGACTGACAGGAGATGGTCCCGACCGCTAGGTCAGATACTTGATAAGCTCAAATGTCCAAAAAGGGAGAAGAAAAAAACGCAAACGCCCCGTTGTCTGCAATGTCCCTCGATTGGTGTTATCGAACAGGAAGAAAACAAAAACCCAAAGCTTCATTAGTGTAACAGGTAGCAGGCACTCCACGTCTTACGAGACATAGACAACAGCCTGAGGGGCACCATCTCCCCAGATCCCGATAACGGCCATGGCAAAGCCAAGGGCCGAGAAAGCCGTTCGAGCGATGTAGCTTCGCGCAAGACCTTCAACCTCAGCCCTCACCTCCTCTCCGTTGACATCATCAATGTCCTCCTCGCTGGCGGGCTCACTGTGAACGTCGCCAAGAACCTCGTAGCTAGCTTCCATCCTGGCTCGAGCCGAGGAGCGCTGTCCAGCGGGGGCGACATGTCGGGTCGCGGGCGCAGGCGCAGGGAGGAGAGCGGGAGCAACGCAGGACAGAGCGGCGAGGAGTGAGGTGTAGAGAAGATATGGGTGGCGAGAAGATCGAGGAGAGAGGACGAAGCACAGGATAAAGGGTGCCGATGCGAGAGAAGTGAGGGCGAGGATGGGGGTCTTGAGGGCGCCGGTGATGGTGGCGAGGCCGTGGGAAGCTGAGGAGGAAGAGGGCAGTCGGAGGAGCGAGGGGAGGGCGAGGGACGAGATGGAGTAAGAGACACCCTAGAACAAAGAGATTGTTAGTCAAACAGGCGTATTTCCAAGAGCATTGAGTGCGCTGGCGGCGAACAATGGGCTTTTGCGTGACGCAATCACGAAGCCGAGGGATGCGGGGTGAAGGGATGGATGGATTGCATGGTTTGATGCCTCAACCCGAGGAGCATGGGTTGTCCAAGCCGAAGTGTCCAAGCCCAGCACCCAAATGACATGAAGCAAACCCAGCGTCAAAGGGTAAATACATAAACAAAAATAAATAAATAAATAAACGTACCGTCAAAAGCCCCAGCGACACGGTGCCGACGAACTTGAGCAGTGAGACCCCCGTCGCAGTCATGGCGCTTAATATATCTGCTTCCGTCCGTATCTGATTCTGCTATTCTTTTCTCTCGTCGCCGTGAGGGTGGGGGGTAGCAGTAGTAGCTTTGCGCAATTGAGAAAGAGCTTTCAAGGATCAAAAGAAAACCTTCAGGGCGCAAGGGAAAAGGCGGAGAAACCGTGCGAAGCGAGGTGACGGGGGGCGGGATGAGGTGATGGAATGATATGGGAGATCCGGGTCAGTGATGATGATGATGAAAGAGGGCGAAGTGAGATGGAACCCCCGGCTTACCGAGTGGGACGAGGCGGTCTTGATTGGTCGAGCGGACAAGGGGAGCTTGGACCAACCCGTGAATTGTCTATCTGTGGCTGGAAAATGTCGTGTGCGTGTGGCTTGAGCTCTACAACATCCGCCACACTTGGCGCGCTTACGACCGGGCAGCGCTTAAGTCGGTCACGTCGCTTAATCCATTAAAAAGGTACGTACCCACCATCTCAAAAAGCCATCAAGCTTGCAGTTTTTTCTTCCACTTTGTTTATTTCTCTTCCTTCTTCATCCAACCAGCGAAAACCACCACACATCAACGACGCCACCTCTTTATGTAAGTACACCAGTTTTCTTCCTCGTCCTCATGCCTTTCCATCATCTCACATGATGAGCACATTTATACCCTTAAAAGCTTTATAGGAAGAGCCGTCTGAGACTGCCCTCGACATTGTCGGGGGTGGTGGTGCTTATAAACTGGGTTTCTGAAGTTCGAGATGACTTCTCTCTTGTTTCATCGGCGACCATTGATTGGATCTGGCGCTAACCATGGACAATAGGATTTGTTGAAGCATGTCGCAGAGACGGAGGAACAGATTTCAATAGGCGTTATTGCCCAGTGCACAATTGGCTGGCTGTGGCAGGTCCCAGTTCCATTCCGCCTTTCGTAAATCTCATGTTTAGCTATAGCCCACCCATTAAATATAGTAATGACACCCTGTCATTCTTCTATTCCACTTTTGACAATTGCTCCGATGCCTTCATGTAGTTCTGTTGCGAACTACCCAAACACGCTTTGCTCTAACCCATCAGAAATCGCTTTCACTATCATACACAATGGCTCGTCGGCCACGTTTTGTACGCCTGGACGTTATGTCGTCTTCCACTAATTCCTGCCCTCCTGCCGTCTTGCCCATGAGATCATCCAGGTCGGGGATGTCGTCGCTTTCTTGCGTAGCTGAAAACTGTGTTGGCACAAAGAACGGCTTCCTCGACTGGTCTGGCACGGCTGGCGTTGGAGTCGGGCTCGGGCTCGGGCTCGTAGAGTGTGTGGACTGTGTCTCCCTCATACTAGACACGGGATGGTTATCGGAAACGACGAAATCCAGAAGATCCTCTCCATCGTCTGAGCCACTGGTTTCCATCAAGTCGCTGTCCCTGTCGCAGTCATCCCCAATCTCGTCACTGTTGATTACACCAGTCTTTCGTTTCGGTCCCCGTTTGCCTTTAGCTTTAGCTTTACCTGCCTTCTTTAGTCGTCCTCGGCCACGCGGTGCAACTATTTCCTGTGCATCATCATCTTCTTCCTCATCGTCCTCATCGTCCTCATCTTCCTCTGACATCCCCTCGTCCACCATGGACCCAAGAGCATAAGACTCCGTACATGGTGACACCTTCCTTCTCTTCGCCTGAGGCTCCGGTCGAGATATTGCCCGCCGGGTTTGCTTCTTAGGAGCAGCTGGCTTGGCCTTCCTGGTCGGCTTTGGCTCATCGACTTCTCCCTCTGATCCTACAAAGGCCGGCACCGGTATCTCGCAGTAGTCACTCGTGTCAGCTGCTCGACATGGCAGCACCAGACCATCCGGATCGTTTGCCATTTTGTGCCACATCTTGACACATCGTTTCGTTCGATCTCCATGCTTAAGCTTAACAACCGGTCGTAGTTGCCTCTGAAGTTCAGGAAATGCTGTCATATTCGGCATATCGGTCTCTTCCACCACGCTTTGATTAAACGGCAGGTCGCGATATGCACGATCTAGCTCTCTAAGCTCATCATCGCCGAGCAACACGCTGCTCAACTCGGGGATCGGGAGAGCATCGTCGAGCTCTGGGTTTCGTTGGCTCTTGGTTTGTCGCCTCTTGGTTTGTTGCCCCTTGCTTCCGAGGTTCAACATACTGGAGACACTCTGAAAGCCTGTCTCGACACCATCAGGCATATGAAACTTCTTGGGTGGCTTCTTTTTCCCGCGCGGGACTCGTCGCTTCTTGGGCTCCGGAAGGGACTGGTCCTGAGTATTTTCGATGGGAATGTCCACGTGTCGCTTATCAACCTGAGGTTGGATTTCTCTTGGAACTATCCTCTTTGAGAGGTCGAACCTGAAGTTGAATCGGCTTCCTTCACAAATGAGCTTCTGCATCTTTTCGTAGTTGTCCTTTGACTTGGCGAATTGATCCTCCTCCTTCCCACGCATCAGCAACAACACAATGTTGCCTGCACGTTTTCGCCCGGTTCGGCCCATTCGCTGCAACATTCGGATTGGTGAGGCTGAAGAGTCGTAACAGACGATGAGATCGACTTGACCAATATCAAGCCCCTCTTCGCCAATCGAGGTCGCTACTAGGACATTGAAGTCCCCTTGCCTGAACCTCTCAATCGTCTCAATCTGCTGTGCCTGCTTCATGCCTTCTCCGCGTTTCCCGTCCGCCTGCCCAACAAAGATGCTGGCCTTCACCAGCGGTTTGTGGGTGTTCAACATGCGCACAATCTCCTCGGCCGAGTCCCGGTATTCACTGAAGACAATTACTCGTGTGGCCGAACCTTCGCCACGATCCATAAAATGGTTGAGGACAGTATCTGCCAGGGCGGTAAGCTTTGGATGGCCCACGAAGCCATCAGTCTTCAACCAGTTGGATATTTTGTCCATCATCTCCTGGAAATTAGAGTCTTGAATCAGTTGGCGCTTGTACTTTGATCCCTTTTCCCCCTTGCCCTCCTGCTCACTACGAATGTCGACGAGGTTGTCATAGAACGGCTTTATTCCATGAAAATTGAGAAGTTTGATGGAATGAGCTATGCTGGTGAGGACGCTGAAGACAGCCCGCATCATGAACTGAATGCCTTGATTGGCCTGCCTGCCCCGTGACGCGAACCACTCCTTTTGGGCTTGCATCAAGCCAAATGCTGTCATGGCCATGGGATTTCGTCCAAAATAGATGTTCTGCGAGCTCAACTTTTCGGTCATAGGCTTCAGCGCCTTCGTAAAGAGCTCACTGACGAGAGCCATCTCGTCAGAGGGATCCAAGACAACTTGATCGATGTTTCTTTGGTGAACATATTGCCTGATATCGATGGAATCCTCTGTGCGAATCTCGCAGTGAGATATCCCGAGATTGTCGATGACTTCCTGGACCGTCTCTATCTTTGACCCCGGCGTAGCTGTTAGGGCCAAGACGCGAAAGCTACTGGAGAATCGGCGGATGAGCTTGGTGACTTTGGCATAGGCATATTCTCCAACGGCCCGATGAGCTTCGTCGATGACCAGCAACGCGATGGATTTCGGGTCAGCATAGCCATGAGATATGTCATTGAGAAGCGTCTGGGGTGTCATGAAGAAGACCCGCCGCTTCTCCCACTCATCGACCCGTAGCGCGGGGGGGATATCTCCAGTCAAGAGAGTAGTCTCCGATCGTGGAATACCGACGATGTTGTAGCAAGCATCGATTTGTTGTGCCACAAGCGGCTTCGTTGGGGCAACGAAAACTAGTTTGGCATCCTTCGTCCAACGGTGAAAGTTGAGCATCACAGTCGCCGCAATGAATGTTTTACCGAGGCCAGTCGGTAAGGCCACCAAGGTGTTGTTGAAGAGACTGTTTTTGACAATGCTGAACTGGTAATCTCGGATGGCTCCAAGATTGGTGGGATATACCCACGTCTCCATTTCCGTCTTTTCGATTTCATGGTGAGTAGGTTCTTCTCGAGGCAAATCTGCACGGAAGACTCTGGCAGACGTGGACTGAGAGGGCTGCGGCCCATCACTTGATATTGAGCCACCGAAAAGGGTAGTTTGTCGCCATTTTCCAGAACTAGTTCGGCTGAAGCCTGACCGAGGAGTCGGCCCGGCTGGCACGGCTTTATCTACCACTGGCCGGGTTGCAACAGGCTCGGGGGACGAAAAGGCATCCAAGGGAAGGTCTTCCAGCTCTTGAGTGGCAATAGCCATCGCATCCTTTTGATTTGACGGCGCTTTATCTCCATTTCCAGAGCGGCCCGAGAGTTTTCCAGTGCTGATTGGTCCAAGAGAAGAAGAGACTTGCTCAAATGCCGTCAGGAAGTCCTCGTCGGCGAGGCCATCGTCGAATTCGTCACTGTCCATTGCTAGCAGATGCGTGTTTTAGCACGACTTCAAACTCTTTTATCGCCGAGCATCAGTAGTTCCTTTCATCGTTGTAGTGAAAGGTATCGCGCGTTTGTGTCCCTTGACTCGATATGGTTGAGATGCTTGGCGAGGGCGGTTGCAGATACGCGTCGCCGAAGATGCTGGACTAGGTTGAGAGTAACGCGGACCCACGTGACCAAAATTGACTTGACTGTTCATGGAAATGAAAAAGTCTGACTGTTCTTGAGTTGCTGAGTCATCGTTGTTCACTTTTCCCGATCAGGTAATCAATCCCTTTCAACCTGGGAAGGCTGCCTGGAAAGCCTGGCTTCTTCTTCACTACTTGAGTGGGGCCTCAGCAAAACGTCACTATTCAGCAACTTCCTCTCTTTGTTTCTCTACTGTATTCCTTCGAATCACAGGCCTGTTCAATCGCGACGCTTCGCATCACAGACGAGGCGCAGCGCGCGTGGCTACTGTTTCTTTGCCCTCCCAGGCACATATATTTACGACGCTACCTGCCGCCTCCGACGTTCATCGAGCTCTCCAACCGGATCAGCCACAGGACCAGCTTCGCAAAGTGAAGCAACTTCGTCTCCCAGGACAGCAAAACCAACGAAACCACCCTCTCGTCGAGAATACAGCGCCTCATTTTGCGATCTTGAACTCGCATCCACAAAGCGCCTGATTTCACAGTCGACAACTTCCGACCACGAGCACCTCAACGTGCCATTCTCGCCGCTGTGACTACATCTTGCGCCTGAAACTTTGCACCAGTCGCGTGCCTACGAATACCACTTTCAACTCGTGAAAGGGAAGAAAAAAATCAAACTACACACAAAAAGCAACAAAAAACAACAAAAAAAACAACCCCAAAACCCCATTCGTATCATCCTTGAACCACTACCACTATGGCACCCCGCGGTCGTCAAGGCGCTTCCACGAGGGGTGAGACGCGCAACACCACTCGCAAGCCGGTCGGAAGTTCAAGAGGAGGCATCCAAAAACGAAGGGGCATTTCTGGTCGTCTAGATGGCGACGGGGACCTAGAAATGGACAGCGCAGGCCGCCGCGCGAAAAGGGCCGCCGTTGGCGACTCTAAACCAACAAGGTCGAGCACCCGTCTTTCTACAACAAACCCCAGGGGGCCATCAAGAGCAGCTCAGACGGTACTCAGGCACCTGTCTAAGGGTACACCATCCTCCCTTGCCTCTCGGATCTCAGGCGCCGCTTCAGGCAAGGGTCCGAGAACTCGGGCTCAGGACATGGCCGGCTTGAAAATGCTGCGCGTGGGTGGCTTGAAGCAGAGCAAGGCTGCTAGCAATGCCGGCGGAGGTTTGAATGACCTCCTCTCATTTCTGGAACGGAAAGCATCATCTTTCCGCACCGGACCGTCAAAACGAAACGTTGCAATCAAAAAGGTATGTTCATTATTGACAAAGCTTCAGGTGTGGACCGTTCGGCTCGACTCTACGTGAGATGAAGGAAGCGAAGTATGAATTTTGGACGCTTCCCGCCAGACAATTACACCCACCCGCACCTCGGCTAACAACATTCAACGCCGCCTGCTAACTCAGTGTAGAGCCATTACGTTGGCGACTACGTGTATATAGGAGCGAACGAGGAGGATGCCGAAGAACTCATCAAGCTGAACAACTTCACGTTTGCCGGTGCGCAACTTGAGGTCGTCAAGGCAGATGAGATTCCGGAAAGGGGCAATCGTGCGGTGGAGTCGAAGGACACGCAAGAACTCCGATCGAAGCTGCAGGAGATCCTGAGCCAGAAGTATCTCGGGGCCAATAAATTGCTGAAGCTCGATGCGCTCGCTTCGGATGCCGAGCTCGTCAGCCTCGGCATGTTTGAGAATCGAGACCGCGCTCTCAAGACATTCAAAGGCCTCATGGCGATTTGCGATGGTCTTTTCCAAACAGACAAGGCGAAGCAAGAGGCCATCGAGAGCATCAGTCTCGCCAACAACAACATCGACGACGTGACCCAGGTTGAGGTGGTGGCGATAACCTTTCCTCGCCTCAAGAACTTGGACATGAGTGGGAATCAGATTAGCACCATGCAGGGGCTGGAGCGATGGAAGGGGAAATTCAGGCATCTCGAGACCATCTTCTTGTCGGGTAACCCTATCGAGATGGCCGATCCGAACTACCCGGCCACGCTGCTGGAGTGGTTCCCAAAGTTGCAGAACGTCAACGGGAATCAGCTTCGGACCGCGGAGCAGATCGCTCAGAGGGAGGCCGCCTCCAGGCCCAAGGCAATCCCGCAGAATGGCCCCGATTTCCGCGATGTGGGTGGAGTCGGCGAGAACTTCCTCTTGGAGTTCTTTGCTTGTTTCGACAATGATAGGTCTGGTCTGGTGTCTCGGTTCTACGACGAGGACACTCAGTTCTCTGTCTCCATCGATACGCACTCTGTCAGGGATGCTGATGCCCCGGCACCAATGCCGTGGACGGCGTACATCAAACTCTCTCGCAACTTGACCAAGATCACACACCAAAACGCCCGGGTCCAGCGACTATTCCGGGGCGCCAACAGCATTCGGGACGCTTGGAAGACGCTTCCAGCTACCCGCCATCCCGACATTAAGCAGGAGCTTAGCAAATACATCATGGATTGCCACCCCTTGCAGGGACTGGTGGATCCCAGTGGCCAGAGCTCGGGGGGCGTCGACGGGTTGATTATTGCGGTGCACGGCGAGTTCGACGAGCATGATGTGAGCACAAACTCGACGGGGAAGCGCAGCTTTTCACGTACCTTTGTGCTCGGTCCAGCCAAGCCGGGTAGGGGCGTGATTAGGGTGGTCAGCGATGTACTGTCCCTGCGTGCCTTCAACCCGCTCCCCAACGTATTTGCGGCAGCTGTGCCGGCAGACCAGCATCAGGCAATGGTTATCGAGCTCTCGAAGCAGACAGGCATGACACCGCAGTACTCGGAGATGTGTCTAAGCCAGGTCAACTGGGATTTCGACAAGGCCTTGGTGATTTTCAATGAGAAGAGGGTAAGTGATTGCTAGTCTAACGTCGCCTGCGGTAAACTAACTCGATACCAGTCACAACTTCCAGCGGAGGCATTCTCCGTTGCAGCATGATAATTCTATGGATCTGGGACAATGTCCAGTCCGGAAATTGGAATCGGGTGATTGGGGACATTCGAATGGTCTCCGAAACAGGTGTTTCGGGGTGTTGTAAAAATGATATAGATTGGGGGATGGAAAGACACGGGGCGGTTTAAACAGCGAGTTATTGGGGATCATGTTGGAGTTTGGGACAAGCGGGGATTACGCACTCGATTAGATGGCCCGCGAGGATGACCCAGTGAATGAGGAAATTGAATCTCTTGAAAGACGATGGTGTGTCTGTTTTGTATAGATGAAGATGGCTTGCGTTGTGATTAGACCACGTGCGACGTTGTGTTGTGATACAAGTGATGTGGTTTTTATTTGCAGCAGGTTTCAGTATGACGTGAGACAACATGATATCCGTCATTTTGATAGGTACAATGGCCGTATGAGTTGATGGTATTTTCCGTGATGGCAGTGTACCACAAGTCCATGGTCCAGGCTTGGAAGTCCAGATCTTCATCGAGTGCAATTTCTGCCACGTGAAAGACCTTTTTCAAGTGATCTTCATCAAGTGCCGTGTGATGTGATGAGACTCCAGTCCTCGATTGGCCAGCGAGGCATACATGGCTTAGGAATTGAGGGGTGTGATGTGATGATGCTGTGCATGGAGGCGGAGAAAAGGACAGTATGGGCCAATCGGGTTATAGAGTGTCGATGAGAGGAGCCGCGCGCTTTTACCCTAGACCTTGTGGGGGATTCTGGAATCGTACGAACTTTGATGGCCTCGATAGACTTGACCTTAGATCAGTGGCCTACCTACTGCGTACTATACATAGTATGTAGGTATGCTGCTTTGTTGTCTGTCTTGCATCTCGAGATGTGATTGCCTGCGTTAGTGCTGGCGCTTGTGGGAGTACCTACTCGCCATAAGTGCATGTGTGTCATGATACCGGATTGCCGGGTTCCAATGACTGACTCTCTTGTCGTAGGCTCCTAATTATAGACAATGAGGATGGATGCCCACCATGTTCTGACATCCGCACACATGAGAGGATTGTCCAACTGATCCAAGTCTCCGTTTATAGCACCGCAATACGAGAGATTGCTCGTGGCCTTCTGCCTCAGCGGTCCGTGATGCTTGAAAACTGCCAAAACCGCCGCCGCACGCTCATGGACAACCAGTATAGGGTAGTGCAACATTCCAGAGATGCACGCGACAGGACTCCCTCGACGCATTGGGCATCGCTGTCGGCAATACATACCCATCGTTGGCGATTTCTTGTCTCGGGTCAACACCATGGGCTGATTGGGTATAGCGTATCGCGTAGGAACTTATTCGTATCTTCGTCTGCCCAGTCATCCGCAGCAAGGTTCAAGTACAGTTAACGGCCAACACCGTTGGCGACGCTCATCAAAAACCCGACGGTTCGGGCAAAGAGAGGTAGGTCGGACTGATGCCGGCCGGCCGGTCAACCAACTCATACAAGTGAGACCCAGAACAGATGTCAAACCTAGGTACGGAGTACAGGACCAACACAGATACGAAGGAAGGACTTCGTAGGTGCCCGAGGGATGTGAGAGTGTTGCCCCCAACCACTCTATCAACACCAAGCACAGTACGGAGTAGCACAGCAGCAAACATCATGGTGGAGCGATTGTCGTTGATAGAGCGATGAGGATCGACATGGGCAGTCCCCACATCATCATCCTGATTCCCAGACTTCCATCAGCATAAACTGGAGCATTCTCTCTCACTCTCTCAGTCGCTCACCTTCTTGATACGAGGGGCGCAGGCGCTCACTCTCTCACCCTCGCTCATTTCCATCGTGGGAGCAAACCAGCACCAGCACTTAGACAGGGATCTTCTCCAAGGGTCAGGGATCTAGGTGGATGTCATGGCGTGTTTCAGACCTGGAGGCGGCTGGTGGAGAGCAAACAGCGGTCCCCAGACGGGCTGGGAATACCCTGCGAAGCTGGTTGGTGGGATCCCTGGCAATAGTCGAGAGAACGGTTTTTTTCTTCTTTCATGCGAGTGGGAAGAGGGCATCCCATGGCGTCACCCACCATCGAGGTCTCTCACTCGCCAGCGGCGCGAGGCTCGGCGCAGGCATCGTCAATAGGTAGTTTGAGCTTCTGCTGCGTGGTGGTCGCATTCACTCACCCAAAAGGTCGAAGAGAGCGGGGAGCAGGGAGCGTGTCCGATGGTCATTATCTGTGCTGGGCGAATGAGTGGATGGATGGATGATGAGTGAGCGATGAGGAGCCCGGGCGTCGTGTTCCACGTTTCGTCGCCATGGAGCGTGTCAGATTGAAAGAGGAGGCGAAGGCGCAACGTGAGAGAGAAAGAGCAACAGCACTAGGTAGGTTGGCTGCGTTGTCGGCTGTGAAATGTAGAGGGTGTCAGATCGGTGTCAGATCCAGTAGTCAATCAATCCAAGAATAATTTCTCAATCCTTCATCCTCCTCGTATATGTTTTTGTCAAGGCATGCAATGAGTGACGGACTGGAGTGGCAGCAGGGAATGGGGTATGAGATGGTTGACATTCTCTCGGCATGCTGATGCTGTGTACATACCAGTGCAATTTTTTTTTGGGCTGTTCAAGATGGGGGGGCGCGATACGCAAAAGATATCATTCAGGTGCAGCTAAAAAATATCCCCCGTAAAAGCTCATGTCTGCGGCGTAGTATTCTATAGGTACGCAGGACATCATCGTATGAACCATCAACGGTGACCCCTATTCCTTCCCATCTTTGTGACCGGGCTGAACAGATGTGGCCCCCAAGGATGCCTCCGGAGTGGGGTACAGACCCGGCCCGCCCGACCAGACCGATGTGCCCTGAGGAGGCCCTGTAATCTTCCGTTATGCCCTGAAGGCCCTGAAGATTCCTCCGTGCCACCAATCGGCGCTCTGCATTGGCCGCCGGGACCCCTGCAGAGAGGCGTCATGGAACGTTTCTCGCCGCACAGGATTGACCAATGAAACGCCGTGACCCCTGTGTGAGACTTTGGACGTCACCTTGAGTCGCCCAGTCCCAGGGTTAGGTACGAGGTAGGTGCCTTCCAGACTGGGGGCGTGATGCATTTCATACCTTACCCGAACCTATGAAGGTAGGTACCTAGGTAGGTAGGTAGGTATGAATATTTTACCTCTTTATGGCTTCTGGCCCGGGCTGGCGTCAAGTCGCACTTCTCTCTCAACGCACCCATGGCTAAACTCACGATAATGGCTGGCTGATTATGACCCCTTCATTGGCTTCAGCGGCGTCTTGCTCTACCAGCATCGAATCACAGCCCTTCTAGGCACCCTCAGATTTGACCCAAGCACACCTCAAGCAGCGCCCCATGCTCGCCGGGGGCCTCATCCAGGGCACCCCCGGATCAACCCTTGCTCGTTTGTGTCTCTCGATCCCACGGAACCCAGCATTGGAGGCTTGTCTCGCACCGTCTGAGACTCCGCCTCTGTCCTCCGGTCCTCTCCTCTCCACTACCTGTTCGTTCCCTCCATACCTCCTCCGTGTTGCATACTCCGTCGTAGTTTGTTCCCTCTCCCTCACTTTCCTGCCTTTCTTTCCTGTTACTTGCTGCTTTTTGTTTGGTGCTTTTGCGCTTGTTTCTGCCACCCCATTCCAGACCTCGCATCAGTCCGTCCGGCACGAGAGCGTCGAGGCCATTTCTTGGATCCTGTCCCTATACCATAGCGCACGAACACGCCCGAGTACATTCCCCCTGCTGGTCCACTCGTCTATCCCAGGGGCATTACCACCATCAAGTAAGAAAAAACAACATACGACCCCCGACTACCACCCACCGGGTGCTGCCCAACTCCCTCCGAACACCTTCACGACTCGAGTTCGCTTTTTACTCTTCGACGACAACGACGACGACTTCGTTTCCCACCGGCCGTGACCGTGTCTGCCGATTTCGACGTCTCCTGTTCACTTTGACTCGCACCTGTGGTGTTCGAGCCCTTCAGCCACCGATCCGCTCCTTTGGACGCCCAGCTGCCAGTCTGCTGCTTCCGGCCAGCCCTCCAGCTCGACGACCCTTGATCTTGATTCCACCACGTTTTCCAGCTAGCTTTCAACCTTGTTTGCGTGCAGCTGACCTGTTCATTCCTTCCGAAACGATTTCACTTCAACTGATCCCGTGTCTCCTTCATTCGACGCGACTTGCTGCTTCCTTCGATCTCAAAAGATTCGACTGTTGAGCAGCGTACCCTACGACATCATCGTCACTGGCCCGAGGCCACATCCAAACCCTACACACGACTTGATCCGTGACGCGAATCATTCCTCGACGACCAATTTTACTACCGCCATGCCATCGTGAGCCCGTGAGCCCGCCGACATAGTATTCTCGACACCGTTTTAGTAGTTTCTGGGAGTCTCGCTGCGATGGGTTCGCCCAAGCCGCCATCGTCGCTCGACGGGGCGTGCGCTGTGATACACGACAACACCGTTTATGTCTACACGCCTACAGCTTTTATGTCACTGAGTCTTGAGAAAGGCGCAAAATGGAAGAAGTTGAAAATGGGGGAGAAGGTTTCAGGTGCCGTCTGTGTCGGTGCTGAATCCGCCGCGCCTGGTCTCTATTTGGTTGGTGGTTCAGACAACTCGGAAGAGTATTCTGGTCTGCAAAAGTACACCTACGCGCAGGGGGAGTGGGAGAGCCTTGCACCCTCGGAACGCTTCACCAAGAACCGCCGGTACCATGGCGCAACCTATCTCAAGGATTCTGACAGCATCGTCGTTTATGCCGGTAACCAAGATGGAAACGAAACCCCTTCCAGCCAAACCTGGACCATCCAGGCGACTGCGCCGTATGGTGTCAACTCATACTCGACGGGACCGCAGAAGAGCCTGAGGCCCATCCTTTTGAACTGGTCATCTTCTCAAGCCTGTTTGATCGGCGGCGATGCCGAAAACCGTGCAGTGTCATTCTTTGATCCTGGAACGGGGGGTTGGGGTGTGCAGTATACGAATTTGGCCGAGCCCCCGATCAGAGATTCAAGCACGATGCAGGCCGAAATTGTGACGGGGGCCGATGGGTCGAGGAGTCTATATGTTTTTGATCTCTCACAATCCCCCAACCAAGTTCGGCGATTCGTTCTCCAGGATTCCTCTGGCAACGCAGTTCCGGATTCCGCAGCTATTGTCAACCAGAAGCGTCAAGAACCCACGGGCAACTGGCCTACGTACAACGACACATTGGCTCCAACTGAAAAACGACAGAACTTTGCCATTGCTCAAGGCTCTGATGGCCGTGTTGTTGTCCTGGGCGGAGGCGTCGATGACACACTGGGCATCTTTGCTGGCCTGGACAACACTTGGGTCGACAACGAAGACCTTTTTGGGCCCCAAAAACAAAAGGTTCTTACCAAGAGCTCATCCACATCCAAGTCCTCGAAAACGAAAACCTCAAGTTCTACCAAATCTAAGAAGACCTCTTCCATGACAGAGTCCTCAACGACAGAGGACTTCTCGACCTTTGTCACCTCGACCGCTACCACGGACACCTCCGCCGCTTCCTGGACAGTGTCCGAGACTAGTACCGCGACCAGCACTGATGCTGCGGCCGTGGGTGCAGGTAGCCAGGATGATGATTCTGGCCTCAGCTCGAATGTTGTGCTCGGTATTACTCTCGGATCTATCCTTGGCTTTTTGGCGTTGCTGGGTCTCCTCCTGTTTTTCCTCCGACGCAAGCATCAGGCTCGCCAGGCTCGCCAGATCCTCGAGCCAACACATAATTACCCCCCCGACGAGAAGGATCCAATGGCCTTTGGTAACGGACCTATCTCACCGTCTGGCGGCCAGTTCCGGGGCCACAACCCCCAAATGTCACAAGAGTCCTATTCCTCTATGGCCATTCTGATGGGCCGTGCCGGCAAGCCCAAGACCAGCCTGACCCGCAAGCCTAGCCACGGCACGACAGGAAGTTCCGTGGGCTCTGTACATAAGCAGCTGAAGGCTACCATCGGCAAGCCGATTCTACAGGATATGCATCACCCTGTCCTGCAAGGCCAGGACACGCGGGGTGTCGCATTCGATCCGACCGTTGTAGAGCCTCGCCCTCGCGCAGGACCCTTGGAGACGCAGGATGGCATGAGGCGAAGTTCTGGCTGGAACCGCTACTGGTCTGGTGGAAGCGCCCTACAGATTCTGGGTTTCGGAGCCTCGAAGAGAACGACCATGGGTTCTGAACGCAGCTCCCATTATTCGGAAGCGATACGGGACCACAACCCCCGTGTTACGCAGGACTCAGCAACTGTGCCACCTCTCAATTTTGATTTCCGCCCCGAGTTCAACCGCGTCAACTCTGGTAGCCCCGTCGTGGCGGAGTACAGCAAGATCCCCTTCCGCGATGGCATGACCGGCAAGATCGAGCGACCTCCATCGGGCGCTTCTTCTGGCTACTCAAGCGGCATCCCAGAGAGCGTCAACGACGCCTGGGACCCCGACTACAAGGCGAAGCCATGGGGTGCTGACCGGGCGCCTAGCAGCGTCTACAACACGCCGAGCTTCTACTTTGGGACACCGCTGTCCCCTAGGGTGCCACCGCCGCCACGGGACGTGCCATCGGGAGTGAGCACCCAGCCCCAGCTCGCCATGGCATCAACGTCGTCGGACATGAGTTGGCTGAATCTCGGAGACCGGTCGAGGGTTTGAAGCGCCCATCCCCTCAAAGACGTTGCCACGATGCCCAAAGCCAAGTTCTCCCGCACGCCCTCCCCCCCCC
>JABFFI010000632.1:0-84612 GCA_013623725.1 Fusarium robinianum | reverse complement strand
TTTGTCGTGGGGGGGGGGGGTTGTTGACTATGACGAGATTGATAAGATTAGATGATGAATGACAGACTCATGCCTCTGCGTTTCGACATATGAGAACTAGAGTAGGATATCAAGGTATTTGTCCCCAATATGATGCCATGAGAATTAATTGCTGAAGAATTATTGTCTCATGCTAAGTTGATGAGAGGAGTGAATTGTCGACTACCTACCCTAGACCAGATCTCCAAGTCCGGTATCGGTTCACGACAGAGTCAACAACAATCAATCTCATGAAACTACCAACACCCCCTTCCCACTAAACTCCTAGTTCAACCATTACAAGATAGAATGCTTTTATGGTATCCTGCCCAACTCCAATCTGCCAGAGACTCACTCTTCACTAGGCACTCGTCCCAAACACCACAAAAACACCACAACCACCCCTAGAACCTCGAGATATCCCTTCCAAATATCCACGTAATCAACCAATAAAACGGAATCATCAACTTATTCCTCAAACTCATACTCTTGGTCAGATACGCCGTCCGCCAGAGTATCCACGCCGCCCGCCCCTTGAGCTCGTCGCTCCCCTTCTGGTGAATCGCCCTCCACCCTCCCAGGTACGCCATGGTCCCCCAGTTCCGGAAGTGGAACGGCGCCGTCGACGAGCCCTCACCGGAGGTCCCCGCGTTGAACCGCTTGCCCAGGTACGTCGCCTGCTGGCTGGCTACTTGTGCCGTCGCAGGGTAGGACTCGCCCTCGACCACGGCGCAGTCGCCGATGGCGAAGACGTCCGGTAGGGGCTTCATGGTGGGCTTGCCGCTGCCGCTCGGGTCTGGCGTCTCGACTTGGACGCGGAGGTGCGTGTCGGTGAGGATGCCGCCCGTCTTGGTGTCTTTGGCGATCTTGCCTCCTCCCGGGATGTCTTGTCCGACGAGTCTGCCCACGAGGGGGTTCTGCATGAGGCCGGTGCTCCAGACGACGACGCCGGCGGGGACTTCTTCGGGCTCCTCCTTGATGGACATGAGGAGGACGTCGTCGTCTCGGCGGATGCGCCGGAGGTGGTGCTCCGTCTTGACCCGGATGCCCTTTCGGCTGAACATGTTGGTTGCGTAACTGGCGAGGTTCTGGTCGAACATGGGGAGGACCTTGGGGGCGATGTCGTAGATGGTGATGGCGACGTGTGGCATGAGATCCGGATACATCTTCGCCAGGTCCTCATGTACAAGGTCGTGTAGCTCGGCGGCGAACTCGATACCCGTTGGACCACCGCCGACGACAGCAAAGTGCAACAGCCGCTTGCGCTGAGCATCACTCGCGGTCGGCAAGGAAGCCTGCTCGAACTTCTGAAGGATCCTCAACCGCACAGTTCGTGCATCGCCCGCATCCCGAAGGAAGCACGCATGTTCCTTGACGCCCTCGACGCCAAACGTCTGACTATAACACCCGACAGCCACGACGAGCTTGTCATACGGGACCTGAAACTCCAGGCCCTTGAGCAGATCCTTCCCCGAGCGCGCAGTGACGCCATCGCGCTGGTTCGCCTCCACGGTGATGGTCTTGTTGGCGAAGTCAATGTCGGATGCCCAGGCCTGGTGGAACTCGGACATGCCGAGACGACGGCAGGGTTCGATGGCGGCGCGGAACTCGAGGGTCCCGACGGCGGTGGAGGCGATGAGGGGGGTGAAGACGAAGTGGGAGCGTGGGGAGATGAGGATGCGGGTTGATTTGGAAGGGGAGAGGGTTCTTGCGAGGGCGTAACCTGCCCAGCCAGAGCCGAGGACGACGATGCGTTCCTTGGGGGTTGCTGTGAGAGGTGGTTAGCTGATAGGTGCTTTTTGGGATATGATATGATAGAGTGAGCATGATACTCAGTTTGATGTGAGTGTCTCGTCCCCTAATCTCCATTCAGACATCATCTTCGCTTACCATCTTGTGTCCCAGTTTGAGCTATACTGCTCGCCAGCCTCTTTGAGCCCATTCCCATTCCCATTCCAACTTGTAGTCTCACATCTCTTCCCAACCTCATCATCCCACGACAAGTTTGTAAACGTGTGAACCCAGACATGGTGATGGATGATGTTGTGGTGTGGTTGGGTCTTTCTCTCTCTCAGCCTATTATTCCCCTTGATTTTCTTTCAGACAAAGCCTTCAAGACAAAAGGAAGGGAGTCGAACCGGCTTTTTTTTAAGAGAGAATCGACAGAAAACAAAACAAAATGAGTCAATATCCTCGTGGATAATTCACAGCCTCTTCTATTCATCCGTAAGTAAGCGGTTCCGTAGATTTGATGTCATCCGTTTTCGTGTAAGTGGTCCAGGCTTGTGGTTAGCTCCCTCCACCTTTGGCTCACCTGATCTCCCCGGTTTCGGTGAGACGGTGGTACGTACTGAATAGTATCTCTAGGTAGGTTAGTAATTGATATTGATATGACTCTGTTATGTTTCTTCCAAAGTTGGGCTATTCTGATAAGGACTGTCTCCCTTTTATATTAGCCACCCACGCACACAAGACTAAATAGCATCATCAGATTATTCAGTAACTACCTACCATGTACCTGATCGTCGCCTACTTACCCAGGTACGGAGTAGACGAACCGCTAACTACTACTAGGTAGTGCCCCTAGCAAGGTGAGCCATCGGAATACTTCGGGAGCATCCGCTCTCACCTTGAGGACACTTCACAACTCCCGGCTGCCCGAAGTCCAGGAATCCGAGAGTCCGAATGTGGGTTTTCTCGGTGACTCACTTGGCACAGGAATAGAGAATAGAAACAGGAAACGCCCTCTGTCCTATCGCTTGACAGATACCTACATAGCATCATCACACACAGCCCTCGTGGCGGTTTGTCTAGAGAGACACCCCTTGTCAAACAACCAGGGATGGATGGATGGATGGATGGATTGAGATAGAATAATAGACAAAAGAAATGCCATTGTGAATTACATAGTAAAAGAAAATAAGAAAAAAAAATATCGACGTCATGTCTGTCTGTCTATCCTTTTCCCCCTTCCCCCACCCCCTACCATNNCTACCATACCCTCCCCTTCCCAACCCCCGAAGCTGTACAACTCCATAATACCTACTCTACTCTTCCCTCCCTTCTTTCCATCTTCTTCCCTCCGTCCGTTACATACGTCCGCGCCCCCCGTTGGTCCTTTCTATTAGGGACTTACTACTACTGTAGCATCGAGTCCAGGCTCTCCCCCAAGACGCCCTCAATCTTGACAATCCATCGGTGCGTCTCTCGCTCCACCACTTCGTCGTCATCCTCCTGCAGTTCGCTGATTCTGGGCAACATCTCGTGCAGCATCGACAGCCATTCCTCTCCGAGTCTATCCGTGAGCACTTGCTCGCACTTGACTGCCGCTAGCCTGACTGTCGCCTGCTCCGATCTCAGATGCTTCAGTAGCGCCGAGTTGATCTCCTTCTGATGCGCCTGCGAGTCCGCCGCCGAGGCCAACTCCACTGCCGCAGGGATCAGGTCCTCCGTCACATCTACCGTTCCGGCATGTGAGAATTGCTCCATCAACACCGGCCCAACGGCCCCAAAGTGTGCCGGCGCCTGCCAGAAGTCATCTTGGTCGTGCTCGAAGCATTGCGCCAGCGTCTGAAGCACCCGGTCCCATAGAGCCCTTTCCTCGCTGTTCCCCAGGTCCACTGACTGGAGGACCTTGACCGAGTCCTCCACGATGTAAGTAGCGTAGTTGGTGACGATCGATTTGAGGCCGCCAAAGAAGGCTTGCAGGAAGCCGTAGACGCTGTATTGTCGCAGGGTCCGACCAACCCTGTCGCCCTTGGCGAGTCCTGTGTTCGACCATTCAATGAGTTGGACAAAGACTGGTCTGAACGCCGCGTCGTTGAGCTTGTAGATCATCTTGAGTGCCTTCTCATTCACGCTTCCGTCAATGGCGTCGAGTTCTCGGAGACCTTGCTCGTCTAGCTTGCCTTGGGCGTACTGTTCTCGCCGGAGGTCAAAGACCTTGGTCAAGACACTTGACAACACCGTGACATTCTTGGAGACACTGGATTTAGGATGTTTGTCAATCGCCAGGCCCAAGACGTCGAGGTACTCAGCGACAGCCTGCAGTAGTTGATTAGTGACTCGTACACACAAAACACAAGCTCGGGGTTCCTTACAGTGTACCCGGAGGCCTTTGCGCTCTCCCAGTTCCTCTCGAGGCCAGCAAAGATATCCTTCGCTTCCAGTTGCTTTGCGAGGAAGTGAAGACAGTCGACTCTGCTCTCTTTCGTCCCCTCTTCGAGCTCGACTTCGGCCGACCGATTTGACACCTCCAAAATCCGGTCGACGTACGTCGTTAGCATATAAGGAAGATGTTCGGCGAGGGCACTGATGAACCCGTAACTAGCGACGTGGAGCTCTTCGTCCCTGGTGTCCTCCTCAAGGCTGTCGTTCAGATACCTCACCACCTGCGGGATTGCACTTGGCAGTATGGGAACGATGGCATCTTGTAGCACGTCCACGAGCGATGTCAAGCACAACAGTGCCATGACTCGGAGGCGCTGATCAGACTGTCCCAGGCAGTGCTCCCCAGCGATTGTCGTCGCTGCAGCCACGACGGCCTCGATATCCTTCTTGCCATACTTCTCTGCAATCTTGTCGACGCAAGTGACGGCGGTGTGCTTGTACCGCATGTCGCTGGACTCCCTGATGCCCGCCGTGAGCTGCGGGAGGAATGCCAGCAAAACAGCCCTCGAAGCTGGGTCGGTGTTGCTTTCTTGCTCGACTCGGACCTCGAGCGCACGAAGGACCTTCTGTCGGAGACCCATGTCGGGTCGGTCGATGAGGTTCTCTACCGCCTTGATGAACTCGCCGATTGACAACAGGTTGAGGAGGTTCGAGAGGGCCTGTCCGCAACGGCCATGGAGAGTCTTGATCGCCTTGACCGTATCTGCCAGCACCAAGATGTTCTCAAGCAGAGTCGCGTAAAGTTCACGAACCTTAGAGGCCTCCATGTCGTCCCGCTCCATCAATTCTCCAATCTGCGCCTTGAGCCTCTTGTTAGACAAGAAGCTGGGGAATGCTGATAGCTGCCGGAGAGCGATCGCCTGGAAGTCTTTTCCTTCCTTGCTGCTTCTGTCCTCGCTGATTCCAAGCAGAACGAACGAAATACCAGGCTTCGGCTTGAATAGGTCTGCGATGAGATCGAGGAGTTTGACAAGCGTCTCGAGCTGCGTGTCGATGGCAAAATTGTTCAACAGCTCGATCACGAATTGCAAAAGAGCATCGCTGGGACCGTAGCGATCAACCAACATGCTGATGAGCGCATGGAGGAAGTCCTGGGGCCCAAGTGTCTCAACGAGGGCAACGAACAGTCCCTGTCTCCGGTGGGCTGGGATGTGCTCATAAGCAGTAGTGAAGCTGACAAGAATATCAGAGGCGCCAGCCACGGGGCTCTTTTGTCCCTTCCGAAGTGACTCGATCAAAGGGGGGATGACTTCTTTGATCGTTTGGGAGACAACGTGGGCGGAATAATCATCGCTCTGACGGAGTACCGAGGTGCCCATGAACGTAAAGATAGGCATGACGCTGTGGAGCACCAGGCTGGGTGCAGCGGTGGCAAGACTGGCGATGAGAAGCAGGGCAGCATTCTGCACGACAGGGCTGGATGATTTCTGAATGCAGTTAACAAGTAGGTCACCATAGCCCCCAGAGCTGTCGATCTTAAGCTTCTTGTTCGTCTTGTACGTGGGCATCATGGAGAGCAGGCTTCGAAGGATGAGGTTCTGGAGGTAACCGAGCTCGGATCCAACAACCGTTCTAAAGTGTTGAAGCTCCGAAAGTGCTGTGAAGAGACCGTCGAGGAGTTCCGGGTGCTCGACCGGGTTCGAGTTCTCCACCAGCTGCAGAACAAAGGTGACTTTACGCAGCGACTGGCTCAGCTCCGGCGTGACCTGAGTGATGAGGCCCCGGTCGCCTGCGGAGGAACTGGTTCGGCGGCGCTTGTTGGGAGGGGGTTCGGTGATCATCTTCGTTCCGGTCTGGATCGAGTCCAAAAAGAAGGACAAGATATCCGTCGTCAGCCGGACATGTCGCAAGAGATCGGCGGCTTCCGTGGGGACGATAGACTTGAGGTCAGCCGAACCGGCGGGCTCCTGTGAGAGCTCCAACAACTGCTCAGCCGCCATGAATTTGACCTCTGGCTTCATCGAGGACCACATCTTCTTGATGCGGGCAAAAATGGCGCGGACGTGATCAGCGTTGGCCCTCTGCCCTGGGTCCCTCAAGAACTCCAGGAAGAATTCCAGCCCCGGAATATCGTTGGCGACGACGACATCGACAAACCGGGTGTCCATCTCAGACTTCTCGAGGTGTTCAGAACTGCATAGCTTGGCGGCTTCGGCCTCATCAAGACTAACCCACCACTGCAGGGCTGGCAGGAGGAGATGAGTCCTGGTGGTACTTCCGACACCTCGAACCTCGTTAACAGCCTTCAAGAGCCTGTTCTTGACCAGAATTAGGGGACTGTGAACGATATGAGAGGCTAGGAAAGTAAAAAGAGAGAGTCTGCCAGGCTGAGAGAGGTGGTCCTTCTTGTCGAGCGAGGGATCAGGCTTGTGTTGATACTTCCCTTGCTCAATCGAGGCCCTGATAACAGCACCGATGTGCGCAGGATCCATGACGCACTCCTCAACTGTCGGCAAAAGCTGTAGATGCAGGACTCTGGCAACGACGTCCGGAGTCAACAACACCAGCTCCTTGGACGTACCGTAGAGCTCTCCCTCGCCCCAGGTAGCAAGTCCCTTCGTAGGAACCGGTGGAGAGTACAGGCTAGTGACAACAGTGATCAAGTCCGCGGCGGCCTGGCGAACTCTCTTCGAAGCATCGCTCAGGGCTGAGATGCAATACGGGATCAAACATTGCAGGTCCGTCTTGTCAGCATCGCCAACCTTGAGCCGTCTCTTGACCATGTCCAAAGCCGCAACGCGGGCCAAGGCTGGATAAGGGCCACACCAGATGCGGATGAAGAAGCTAAAATAGGTGCAGTCTTTGAAGGCTTCTTGCCTACGAAGCTTAGGGCTCTGCTCAAACTTGGAAAGCAACTCGGAGTCCGGAGAGTTCTGCGAGACAACGGAAAAGAAGATGTGGCTGAACTCGTCAAAGATTTCTCCCGGCTCGGGAACAAGGCAGGGAGAGAGCGATTCGGAGCGACTGGCAATCTCTTCAAGAAGTAAGCCCAGATCCTGTGGCGCCTTGCCCTGGTCACCGCTGACCATCATGTCCTGGTCCTCCTTGGTCGCATCCGGCAGTCTCCTGGAGCGAAACGACAGGTCGAGCTTCATCTCCAATTCCTCAATGTCGAACTTGACCTCCTCGATCACGGACTGGATAATATCGCCAGACTTTCCGGTGATCTGGGACAAAGTTATGAGCGCGGAGCCTAACTCCCTTCGAAGGGCTCCGTCTTCGTCATTGTCGTCGTTCAATCGGTGCGCGGTCAGGATCAGGGACTTGAAGATGACGGAAATCTGCTTCTCCTTCAGGATAGGACTGCTGAGGATGGCCATGATGGTGGCAAGACCTCGCGCATCGCCCTTCTTGGTCAGTCTCTCGATAAGGGCAAGACATAGACCGTTCGCAAGCTTGTCGACTCGACGCTCCTGGCCAATTTCAACCAGCAGTTTGCCAATTTCGGAGACCTTGATGAGCGCCTTGGTAGTTTTGCTGCTCATCTGCTTCGCAGACCGGTACTGTGCCAGAATAGCGAGACAAACGAGACCATGGCGGACAGTATCGTTGGTCCACCCATATACCGTCTGATCCATAAATGCAGTAACAGCAACATCTTCGAGATTGCCTTTCGCCACGAGCACTGCTATGGCCATGTACGAAGCAATCTGGATGCTAGGGACCTTTTTCATCACAAGCGATTCGGCAAAGATGGGACCCAATCGGTGGAGAAGTGCTTGATCGTTTTCGCTCTGGACGGCGGATCTGCCCGACCTAGTCCTATCCAGAATACCGCTGATGGACTCGGTCATGAGGCCAGCCCAGAAGGAGATCAGGGCAGGATAGTTGTACTGTAGGCGACAGGACTCGAGTGTGTACTCGGAGACGATGGTCAAGAACGCGGGGTGGTGAATAGCTTGATGAACCAGGACGGATCGCGGTGGGGAGGTCACCGATCGGATGTAAGGATCGAGGAACCGGAGATCATGCGGTATCTTGGTCGGCAGTATCGAGAGGAGGGTCGCGAATGCCGGGATAGAGTGGTAAGGCAGAAAGGCCAGAAGCAACGCGCTGGTGTTTCCCTCGTGAATCCTGTGTGTGTTGTTAGCCATGGGGGTTTCTGAGGCCCTGCACTGATCCGCACGCACCGGAATCTTCGGATTAGCCATTCGATGGCCTTGATCGCGGGCATCAGCCTCAGTCGACTGCCCACCAAGCGCAGGAAGGCATCGATTCGTCGGTCAAGCTGCTCATTCTCGGACGCCGTGAGCTGCGTGCGGTCCTGATTCTGGCTCTCTTCGCTAAAAATTGTGGATTGGAACGGTGTAAAACGTGGATCCAGTTGGCAGAGCTCCTCAAAGCCCTGGTAGCATGTCGTATAAAGAACTTGGTAACTCTGAGTCGCGGCAACTCGAGGCTCCCAGATTAGGGATTTGGAATGCGCAGCCTTTTGCGCCTTGACGTTGAGTGTCGACTTGGAGTTGGCGGCCACCTGCGCCAATTGGGCAGCAAGAGCGGTGGCCATGATGAAAGGCTGCACCTCGTGCTACTGGCGTTAGATGGCGGGATGTCGAAATGAACGTCGTTTGGTCGCTTTGAGAGCATCAAAGTGAAGTCTGCATCGATTTTTTTGGCCTAAGAAAAAAAGTTCCATGCAGGGTTGTTGATATCTTATCGATAAGATAGCTTCCAAACGGTACGTACCTTCCCTTCCCTTCAATGAACGGGAAGGTTCCCGCCGTGTCCGCCGTGAGCGGTCCGCATCGAGGTACGTACCTCTCCCTCGCACCCGGGCGCGCTAGGTCCACTCCACGGGCGGGCTCCCACGCCTGCCCGCCTGCACCCACCTCAGGTACGTACCTAGCTGCTCAATGGAGCTGACCACACCTGAGGTGCAGCAGGCAGACGTGTGAGCGCTCGAGGAAGTAGGTACGTACCTCCGCACCAGGGTTGGTATTCTGCCCGTTCAAACCTGGAAGGACTCGGGAAAGATTTGGCGACTGAACTGTTGACAATAGATAAAAATAAAAATAAAGTGAAAATTTTACCATAGTATCAAAGTGATTACGGTCTCTAACAATGATATGGGGCAAATGCCATGGGTCATTTTTGGCAACTGTGCATAGAAACCACCCTCCTCTCAGAGCTGGGACACAGCTTGGGGGAGTGCCTGGGCGCTCACTCGCCTCCAACCTTGGAGTCGTGGATGGGACGCACACAGCCAGGTACGTACCTACGTCGGGTGCCCCGCGCGGGGGATGGGCGGGCTCCTCATGGAGGTGCTGGACGCGGTCCATGAGGCTCCGGGAGGTACGTACCTAGGTGGGTGGGCAAGCGCAGATGGGAACCTCACGCTCGAGGCCGAGAAGCATCATCACGTTTTTATATTTTGAGACATCAACTCATTTTATTTGACTTTTAAAAAAAAAATTGCAATGCATTCAGAAAAAATATCCCAATCTTCAGGATTTTTTTCTTTTACTTTTCTGACATTTTCTTCAGTTGTGCTTTTTTCTTATTGGTCATGCCATGGGTACTCTCAGGATTGAGAGGCGTCTGGCATCCCCACTCTCAGCTCAAATGCCCCTCACGCCTCGGTACGTACCGACCAAAATGTTCTGCCCACCTTCACCGGATTCGATTTTTTTTGGCTGTGAAAGTCACGTGCACGCGGGGTGATCTGTGTGATCTCCCCTCACCCCCTCACACTATAAATACTTCTCCCCGCACCCATGATCCTCTCCCCAAAAAAACTCTCCATCTTCATTCACCTCACACAACAACAATCTCAATCATCTCAATACATTTTGAACACTTTTCTCTTCAATGATTCTTCTTCATCCACCTTGATCGGCATTGCCGATTCAAGTGCAAGTCAAAATGCATTTCTATCTCAGAAATTGTAAGTTCTAACATCATCCCTTTGGCACTTCGACTCATTGACGACCTTTTGCAGACACAGCTATCATCCACTGCGACTGATACTAATTCCCTCCCCCCCTCCCTTCCCACACTTTGGACACCGCCTGCTTACCTTCACTTCAATCATCATCATCGACAACGTGTCCCAGAAGCCCTTGTCCGATCGCAGATAAAGTCAGCGTGGCCGAGTTTTTCAAAGGGGTCCGGTGCGTCTGCATCTCGCTCAAGTAAATCGTTGCCGTAAGACGATAAACGACAGGGGCAGGACACGGGGCGCACATCTCTCCGGTCGCAGATAAAGTCAGCGTGGCCGAGTTTCAAAGGGGTCCGGTGCGTCTGCATCTCTCTCAAGTAAATCGTTGCCGTAAGCCGACAGAACGAGAGGTGTCCGCTTGTTGATCTTGATGATTGTTTTGATGGTAAGTCTTGGTTCCTGTCCCCAAAACAAACAAACAAACAGAACAAAACAAAACAAACAAACAAACCACCATTACCACTACCACTACTACTCAAGGCGACCATCCACAAGGCTCGATTTCTCTTCCAGCCTGCGTCACTCTCGACTTGACATTTTCACAGCTCAAAGGTATGACAATTGGACTTGACTTTTCTGGACAAAGAAACTAACAATCGACTAGAAAACAAACAACCGATACCAAACGGACGAGCAACGAAACAAACAAACAAACAAACAAACAAACAAGACTTCCAGTGGGCGGGTACTGCCACCACTGAACCCGGAGCTGCAAGCTCCTGTCTTCCTGGGGGGGAGGGACAAAACAAACAAACAATTGGGGGGAACTTGGGACGGGGTTGACGGATAATTGGGGGGGAGAAGGGAAACATGGGACTTGATGGGAAACATGGACTGGAAGAAAGAAATGGATTGGATATCCAGGGACAAACAAATAGATGATCAAGAGAAACACTCTTTTCATCTTCACAAAATAACCACATCTTCACACAAACATGACCACATCTGCCTCGGTGAATACATCTGCCTAAGTGAACCATGACAAAAAAGAATGTATCCAGTTTGGTATTTTTCTCCCAAGTACCGTAGGTAGCCCACCACCACCACCTAGACTCCAACCGCCGCCGTTACCACGTCAACTCTGAGGCGCCATGATGCCTCTCAATCGGTCAGCTCACATGATCCATGTCTCCGCTGACAGCCCACTAATCACAACTTCTCCCCATCCCAATCCTGATTCCGTCATGACTACCCTTACTCCCCTCCCAATCTCTATCCCCCGCCTCGGCTTTGGCGTATACAAACTCCGCGACGAAACCTGCACGACCGCCATCCTCGGCGCCCTCTCAGCCGGATACCGCCACGTCGACTCCGCCGCTCTCTACCGTAACGAACACCTAGTGCGCGCCGCCGTCCAGCGCTCCGGTCTACCCCGTGAAGATGTGTTCCTGACGACCAAGACTGGAAGTCCTCGTCGCGGAAAGGGGAGCAATGAGGATGTGGACGACGAGGTGGTGTATCGTGAGGCGAGGGGAAGCGTGGATCGATTGGCGGGGGATGATGGGTATGTTGATTTGCTTCTGGTTCATGTCCCGGGGCCGTCGCGTGCGCGGAGGGAGAGGTTGTGGCGGGCGTTGGAGAGGTTACGGGATGAGGGGAGGGCGAGGAGGATTGGGGTGAGTAATTATCGTGTGCGACATCTAGAGGAGATGAGGGAGTATGCTACACCATGGCCTCCGAGCGTGAATCAGATCGAGGTGAGTCTTGAGAAAGCTGCCCTGTCCTGTCCTGTCTTTTGCATTTAACAAAGGAGTCTTGGTATAGCTTCACCCCTGGTGTCAACAACGCGAGCTCGTCGACTACTGCGTCAAGCACAACATCCTCGTCGAGGCATACAGTCCTCTAGCAACGGGTGCTCGTCTCAACGACCCAACCCTCTCACGAGTTTCGGCCAAGCACAACCGCTCGCCCGCCCAGATCCTCATCAGATACTCCTTACAGAAAGGATGGGTGCCGTTACCCAAGAGTAGCAGGGAAGAGCGCATCCGTGAGAACATGGACGTCTTTGACTTTGCCCTCGATGAAGACGACATGACGATTCTGGATGCGCTGGATGAGGGATCAAAGGGGGCTATATTCCAGGCGAATGTAGACTAACAGGACAAGGACTCTTGGAAAAAAGAACATTTTGATGTAGACTATAGACTATATCCATGGGGAAGAAATCGGGGGTTGATTCACGAGCTCCAAGCGCCTCATTTGCATCGTGCCGCTCTGCAAAGTCATTCTACCATATATACAGGGGAAAAAAGTGTGATGCAAACCACATTAAATGATACCCAAAAACCAGGCCTCTGCCCCTCCGTTCAGTTCCCTTCTCTTGATTTACTTCCGGCCATGCTTGGCCCACTCCCTCAGCACATTCTTACGGATCTTGCCCGTGCTGGTCTTGGGGAGCTCCTCGACAATCTCCACCTCACGGGGGACCATGAACTTGCTGATATCACTCTGGTGCTTAGCCCAGTAGATGACCTCCTCTCCGGTGACCTTCTTGCCCTCCTTGACGGAGACGTAGGCCTTGGGACGCTCGCCCCAGTGAGAGTCGGGCACCGCTACGACACCGGCCTCAAGGATGTCGGGGTGCTGGACGAGCATGCTCTCAAGAGCAACGGACGAGATGTTCTCACCGCCCGAGATGATGATGTCCTTGGCGCGATCCAGAATCTGGGCGCTGCCATCAGGGTGCCACACAGCGAGATCGCCAGAGTGAAGGACGCCGCCAGCAAAGAGTTGGCGTGTCGCCTCAGGGTCCTTGTAGTACTCCTTTGCGCAAATGTTACCAAGGAACACGATCTCGCCAATCTCCTTTCCATCCTTGGCGACGTCGATAAGCACACCTGACGGCTGATCGGGCTTGATGATGCGAATGGGGAGACTGGTGATGAAGCCGTGGCCTTGTCGGGCCATCTTCGAGTACTTCTCGTGCGGCGGGAGATCATCCCACTCCGGCAGGGTGTAGCATTTCGTAATGGGACCGTAGGTTTCTATACGAATGAATTAGTATGAGGGGGTGAAAGGAAATTTCTGTCTATGGCGACGAACCTGTCATTCCGTACACATGAACGGGGATGAGGTTGAGGTTGGTCTACATGGGCAGGTTAGCGATCGGCTCAGTTCGACTCAACACTTGGGGAACTAACCATCTGCTCAAAGAGGTGACCGCTGGGAGGGCTGGCGGCGACTGTGACCCGGACCTCTTGAGGCAGCCTCTCAGCTTCCTTGGCGGCAACGAGCAGCGTGTTGACGGTGGGGGCGGCATTGAAATGGGTGATGCCCTCCTCCTTCAGGAGCTTCCAAAGGAGCGGGTAGTCGATCTTCCTCAGGCATACATTGGTTCCTCGAACAGCAACGATAGACCAGGGGAAAGTCCAACCCATAGCGTGGAACCTAGTAGAGATTAGTCGCGAGATCCCGACATGGCCCTGGGGTTCTTTAAGCCCTGTGTAGGATACGGTACTCACATGGGAAGGGTCCAAAGGTACCGGCAGCTACCAGTGTTAAGACCCGACTCAATAATGTTGCCAAGCGAGGCAAGGTAAGCACCTCGGTTGGTGTAGACAACGCCCTTTGGTCGAGAGGTGGTACCGGAAGTGAAGGGGATGGCCAGCATGTCGTCCTCGCTCCGGGCCTGGGAATGGAGACCAGCCCAACCGTGGCTGCCCTGCTCGATGTCATACTTGAGGCCTTCCAACACGGCCTCATCGAAGGGGCCACAGAGTTGGCCCTCAGTGGCATCGGTATCCTGTGAAAACCATGGTCAGGATAGGTCTCGATGGTGAAGGTGAATAAGGGTAAGGGCAGATCTAAGACTCACCAGATCAACAATGAAAGGCACATTCGCATGCTTGGAGCGGAAAGTGTCGAGCAAGCCCACAAACTCGTTGTCGACAACAATGCAGTCAACCTCGGCGAAATCGAAGATGTAGTCAATGTCGTCTTGCTTCAGACGGTAGTTGACTGGGACAACGACGGCGCCCGCAGCGACAATGCCGTAGATTGACTCGAGGAACGCCGGGGTGTTGGGAGCCAGAATGCCTACACGGCGGTAGCCATGCTTGAGAAGGTAATAAGCAAGGCCACGAGCGCGGTCGGCGAATTCACCATACGAACGACGCAGGACAGCGCCATTGACGGTGATGTGGAAGATGGCCTCGGCATTAGGCTCAATGGAGGCGGCGCGCTCGAGGAAGATGGTTGGGGAGAGGGTGTGGACGTTGGGCGCAGCCGCCGGGTGAGGACCCCGGAGGTGGTTGAGGATGGAGCGAATGCGAGACGGAGGGCCAGACATTGTGATGAGTGTTGGAGATTGTAGCTGTGCTGTCTACCTGCTGCTCTGCCTTACTTTACGCCTATGATTCTCTCTCAAGAGATTTGGAAGGGGGAGAAGGGTTGAGGAAAGAGGCCGAGAATGGGTGTCGAGAGAGGGAAGACAAGAGCAAGGCAGAGAGGGTGAGGACAGGGGAACCAGTGGCTTGAGGGAGCAAGATACAGATCAAGAGAGGAAGAGAGAAGAGGAGGGAAAAAATAGTTTGGACGAAGTGACGATGCCTCCCATTTTCATAGCTTGCGTCTCGGTTCAGCCCGGCTATAGCAACTCCAGCAAAGCGCCCAGCTCGGTTCTCCAACTTCCCCAGGTGGTAGCACTCCACCGAGGGAGAATGAGGCGCTTCGAGATCCATGGGAGGCTTAGCCGATTGTTGACCGGCGAGCAAAAGAGCGCCGCCAGTCGGTGGCCACGTTAAAAGCCAGGGGGGGGGCGTGGTAATAGGTGGGAACTTATCCTCCATTCTTGAGGGGGCGAATATTATGAGAGAGAGAAGCTAGTGCATTTGCGTTGTGGTTGGTGAAAGGTGATACGGTAGGTGTGAGTGGGTGGTGGGCGATGGGTGGGGTCCCCGCATAAAACAAGGGAGGAAGGAGAAGCGACGGCAATGCGACTTTAGGGATAGGGTGTCGGCAGGTGCGTTGGTTGGGTTAGGGGAGGACAGGAGCGGACTTGGAAGCGTAGGCGAGGTGGCGATAGGAACAGTGGAGGCCCGAGTTCTGCTTTGCTCCTTCTCTTTCCAGCAGTTTCGGGAGAGAAAAAACACTAGAGGGCCAGACAAGGGATTGAGAGCAGCTAGGGTGTTGTCCCCTCCCCCCCTCCCGGCTTTTTAGGAATTTCTGGAGAATGGTGGCTCTTCATCCTACTTGTCGACGGTTCATTGCAAACACATGGCGACAACCTAGTAAGAGTCTGTCGCACGTTGTTTTGTAAGGCCACTACTCTGAATTTGTGGTATGACAAGTTCAGCCACCGAGTTCTGGATGAACGGGAGGGAGGGATGGATCAAAAACATCATGATACGAGGGGGGGACAAAGAATGTTGTTGAAGAACACCAACAACGACAACAGGTTAAAAACACCAAGATGCAAGACAAGACAAGAGAAACCGGAAAGACCCGAATGGCTGATGGATGAATGGAAGAAAGGAAGCAGCTCACGGGCCTTCCCTTGGCCCCTTCCCTGAAATCCTGGGGAAAGAAGCCTGGGGGTTCTGCTTTTTGGGAGAGAAATCTCGCCATGATGATGAAGATGGCGACCAAATTACCAGGCTTGAATGGACCAAAAGGCACAGCAAGAGTTGACATGGTCCCAGCTTTGAGAAATGGCTCCGCTCTGACCGGGAAATGCGATTTTTGCGGGGTAGTTAGCGCCGTGGGGAAGAGTTCTGGGGGGGAGAGAGAGGGAGGGACTGTCCAGTCAAATGAAATGCGGCATCGGTTCCGATGTAAGAGAGCCTCTCAATATACGATTTGTCTGTATAGGGTATTCTGGTGTAGATGGATGCTTTATTTTTTCTCTTGCTGAGGCCGACAACATGATGCGACAGTATCGATATATTGCTCGATATTTCCCAAGTATTGCAGTCTATCAAATAAAATACTACTTGGAGAAATCCTACAGTACCCCAAACACTACTACACTCACAGGATGTGGTGGGCGCATGCCGTGCATAATAGAGGAATTGGAGTCAACTCACCGACCCGGACTCCTTCTTCCCCCATTTCAACGTCACTCGCGGAAATAACAGAATCAGTTTAGTAACAGTTTCTCGCTCATTGAACCGACTGGACGGAATTACATCTCCATAATCACCAGGGACACCAACATTGCAACCTACCTAACGTGAATGTCAGAAGACATCAACAGAAACCTGGGTGATCCGCCTCTTAAGTAGTAGTCTAGAATCACCCCAGGTTTCAGGGAAAGCACTTTTCTTCATGCAAGAATCGAACGTCATTGCCCATCTCTGACAGATTTTTGTTAGCCACGGCTATTGACACACCGAGTGTCGAGAGCTTTGACCTGGTTTGTTTCCCGCCTGGGCCGAGGATCGCTGTTATTGCCGGTCAGTACCGACGAACAGGGCGCCACAGCGGTGGCTTCAAGGTTGCTAGATCAACACTACGTAGCTCTATACGTACCGTGTGGCTTCGAGCGGTGGCTGCCTTCAGTGACACGTGAGTGGCTGATAATACGTGGCTGGTGACATCCTCAACCCCCACTCGCTCCTCTCTCCTTTCCTCTTTGCCAAATCGGGCTGTCCTGGTCTTGGCTTCTGGGGTCCTCTTATCGGCTGCCTTATCGCGACCCGACTACGATCGCCTATCCTTACCAATCCGTCGTCATCGTGCGTTGCTCCCCCATCCGTACCTCAGGCACACCGTTCGATAGGTAGCTTCTCCCATCTCAACATAGGTAGATTGTCTGTCCTCCGTCCATATCTGTATAACCTCAGTCGCTACTTCCATACCTCTTTCTTGTTCGACTTGGGTACTTTCCGCGCCATTTAATTTTCTTAATTAGCTTCTTTCCTCATTTCCCTCCGCGAAGGGAAACTGCGCCCGGACCGGTAGCCTCGTCTCGGGCCGTTTTGACTTTAGAGACACGCTGGCTCTTGCATCATTCATTCATCTATAATCATACCTCCCTACCTGCCTACCAACCAACCAACCTCGGGAAGGTACCACCGAAAGTCCCCGCGTGTTATTGTAAGGTACGTAAACCTAATACATCTCCATGATAACCTCCATCGGATGCCCTTTACCATGTTCTGCATTCATCTCTGATCTCGTTCAACCTCCTTTCGCTTTTGCGCTTGCGCCAAGCACTCGAAGCTCACCATGATCGTCTATAGCTCTAGCCAGAGATTCATGGCTTCCCGACGCCCCTCCGAGAGCTCCTCAGCTCGCCCTTCCGTCCCCCGTACCTCATCATACTCTCAACAACCTCAGAAACCGGACCCAGAAAGCGAGAATCGCCTACAGTTGCCGAAGAGAGCCCATACCTTTGCCAATACCCCTTCTGGAGAGAAGCCCCATGCCAGTTTCACCGACAATGTAGGGTCCCCCGATGCTTTCGAAACGGGCGAGCATACCGACACCGATGACGCTATTGAGATTACTCGCGCCTCCGTGGAGCTCGATATCCTCCCCATTGAGCTGATAACGCTGACGGATAGGTACGCCGAGCATCTCAATCCCCCTTCCGTCACTACTCGAATGTGCTAAAACTCCCCGCAGCTTCATCGACAACCTGACAGCCAAGGTCCATCCTACTCCACCTAATATCGAGAGGTTATCGCAAAAGTTCCAGGAGTTCTATGCCCTCGCCTCCTCACACATTAATACACACATCAATGCCCTCGCCTCGAAACAGAGTCGCGGTATTTCGCCTTCTCCCTCATCCTCCTCCATCTCCTCCGCCGCCAGTCGATTGCGATCCAAGGCCAGTGCTCTCAACATCAAAGACAAGCCCAAGGAATCGGAACAGCAAATGATTACTGCAGACGAGCTAGCCCACCGGAAGCGAACAAGAAAAGCCCTCGAGGGCAAGAGGGCATTGCTAGAGGAGGCTGTCGAGCGAAGACTGTGCGAAGGCATATATGAGCGGATTTACCGGCATAGCAGCACCCAAGATGAAGCTCAAGACGATAAATTGCGCTCCAAGACAGCTGCGCTGGCGCTGGTTGGCATTGGGCCAGCTGATTTAGGGGTTGATCTTGGTGGCGAAGAAGCGGTCGACTCTGCTGAAGCGACCGAGTCGAACAATGGGGAGGACATCAAACATCGGCTGGAGCGGGCGAGGCGAGATCTTGTTATGATGACCCAAAAGAGGTATCCTCTCGGCAAGCTAAACCATCTCAAAGCTGCCCATCGAAGCATTGTCGACACCCTCGCGCACTTTCACCCTTCTGCATCTGCCGACGAGATTATGCCAATGCTCATTTACACGCTCATCACACTTCCGCCCGAGAACCTACATGTCATTAGCGACATGCATTTCATCCACAGCTTCCGCTGGGAACCGAAGCTCACGGGAGAAGCCGCCTACTGCCTCACAAATCTCGAGGCTGCAATCAGCTTCCTGCAGACAGTAGATTTGGCTACTCTGAGAGCAGACGAGCACCCGTCCGGCCCAACGAAAAACCCGACCTCGAGGTCTGAGACGTTTCCGCCAGCTTACCCTCAAGGACCGGCTGCTTCGTCCCCAAGCGCCCCCGAAACGAGCGAAGGGAATGCAATTGCAACAAAACCCAGCGCCTCGCCCGCTGGCCTGAAGGCCACGACCACATTGCGGAACCGGCGCTTGAGCGACCTGGTAAACACCCCCGCGCAAGCCTTCGGAGCTGCCAGTGATGCAGTCTTCAACACTGCAGACCAGGGTCTCAAGACAATCTCGAACAGTCTGGGCGACAGTTACAAATTCCTGGTTGGTAAGCTCCGCGAGCACCAAGACAGCCCTCGCGAGCCCATGGTTGTCCCACGAACACTTGATGATGCTCGTAAACTGGTTAGCACGCCGCCTCCCGACGAGGACGATGGTAGCGGGATCAACTCTCTCTTGAACCCGGATGACAACGACTCGTTGAAGCGTCCTACCCAGAGAGAGGACCGAATGCTCAACCTCATCGGGGGCCGTCGCGACCATAGCACTGATAGTACTCGCAGCGCCCGCAGCGCCCGCAGCGCCAGTTCCTCCAAGAAGGTCCTCTTCACATCTTCCGAGGAGCCTCGTACTAGCACCCCAGCTTCTGCACAGAACCCTGCCGTTTTGGAACAGATGCGCAATCTGAGCAACTCATTCAACCCCATGGCTCGGCTGCCGAGCATCAGCATGATTCGCGGGTTTGGGCGTAATGCCGCCTCGACGCCGGCGACGCCAGCGAAGGAGGTAACGAAGCCCGCGGATGGTGGTGATCTAGCCACGGTAAGTTACAGCGCAGACTTCTCCTGAAACGGGAAGCACTCTTGCAGGATGCTAATTTCTGTGTTGTATAGGCGTTCCCGGATATTGCTCCTGCCCTTCCTCCCAAGACAACCCCTAAGATTGCGCCACCCATTAAGCGTTTTATGGAGCTTCAGACACCGGGAGACCTCAAGCTGGGGGAGGTACTAGATCTCCTCCGGGACTATCGTCGTTTGGCCGGTGCATTGAAGGACCTTGGTGCGTTTGAGACCAAGTAGAAGCTTGAGGGCCACATAGAGGAAGTCTTAGAAGATTTGCAGATTTTGGTTTTCCTCAGTTGGGTACTCACACGGGCGTTGGGTCTCGATTTAATCTTTCGGCAATAGAGTCTTAGTAGATTATCATTTCAATTCAATCGAGCTACTTTGTAGCTGGCACCTTGGATGTCGATGTTTGTGGCACCTGCTTACGACCATTCACTTCGTGGCAATATAGACAAGGGAGCAATGGCGTGTTGGTTCGCACTTGTGGCGGCGGCACCAATTGGTAGAAGTGATGTTACACTGCCACTCTATTGAGGTAATATGTATGTAGGTATGGGTATGTAAGGTAGTAATCATGAGTTCAATATGAACAACTCGTACGCCCATCTAGACCACGCCACTGGAAAGCAACCCCCCCTTTGAGCCTGTGAATCTCTGGGGTATTAAAAGTAGAGAACCCAAAACACCAAGTAGCGGTAAAAGAACCCCCCCCCCGAAGAATCCACCTGAATGTGAGCTTGCGCTTTGTCAACTCCTTGGCCCCTTTCTAAAGTTCCCATAAACCCCGTGTCCTGCACGCTGTCCGCTCCGCCAACTTATTGAATTCCCGTAATGATGAGAAGTGAGATTTTAATCGTAAAATTACCAAAGTCCTTTGTTGAAGATCGCGATGGTGGTATGGGTGATTCCTCCATCGTTGCATAATAGTGATTGTTTTGTTGCACAAGTACCCCAGGCCTTAAGCGGATGAAGTCCCAGAAACGACCCGGTTCGAGTCGCGTGACACTGGACTAAGGCATTGGCGTAGTTTCGGCCCTCCTAGGGTGAAAGCTGTGAGACTCAATGGTCCGTAGAGGAGGGACCTCATCTTTTTCTTCGTCAATAATGGGCTCTGTGTTGGCCCTAGGGAAGGCATGCGAGGTCCCGGACAGTGTTCGCCTATGTCCATGGATGGCATCACTGGCAATGACGGGGCCAGGATAGAGGAACTGGGTAATGATCCGACTATTTGCCCGTTCACGGACACGGCTGAAACTCGAGCGTCGTCCTGCGACGCTACCGTTTGGCTCGGTACCAGAAGCGACAGCTGTAGAGCCCCCAGTCCGTGTGCGGATCAGAATAGGTTGGTTTTCCTCTGCTTCCTTTTCGAACCTGGATTCGCTGGGTAGAAGAACAGCGCGATCGAGGCCGTAAGGGAGACCACGATGACGGCCACGAATCTGCATGGCGATGATTATGAGTTTACCAACGACGGTAAACTGAGAGCAAAGTGAAGCGTCAACGCTGGGTACACCCATGCTCAGACCAACGGTTCCGTAGGCGCTGATGACCTCAAAGAGGACATCAAAAAGATCAAACTCGCGGGCCTTGAGTTTGCCTCCTTCGCTGATGGCCAAGAGAAAGAAGCCCACAAAGACATACCACAAATCGAACGACAGCTGCCGTCGCAAATGTGTACCAACATACGACAGGGCGGTAGCCTGGGAGGTGTCATCATCGACTCGCTTGTCGTGATAAACACCAAGAGACTTTTCCTCGTACACGTTCGTTCGGCGGATCGAGATAGCGATCGGGAAGATAGAGATGTACATCATGACCATATATAGCACGGGCATCGCTGGATGGAGAGCCGACATGCTGAAACAAGAAAACCCTGCTGTGCGCGTGGCTGCGGCCTGGAAGAGACCGTCTGCGATGCGGGTGTGTACGGGTAGCTCGGCAACTGGCCCCTCGTTCAACTATCACGCTCGTTAGTAGTTGCTTGTGTCAAGTGCTGTAGAAGAGACTGGGGGGGAATCCATACATCTAGAATGACAAAGAACAGCAAGTCGATGGCATTGAGTGCGGCAAGTATCCAAAACAGCCACCAGTTTGCGCTGGAAGGGAATAGCAAGGTAAAGCATCGGCGAGGGTGGTCAAGGAGGAATCTAAGCTCCTCCCAAAGCCCTGTACCTCGAGGGACGATCTGGGCCAGGACCCAGATGATGAACCGCAACATGACTGGGAACCCAGTGTTACCAATAATGATGAAGAACCACATGATCATCATGGTGTACTCGGAGGTGTTGAATGAGTTCATGCTGTCAGGGGTCAAAGTGAGGCCAAGGTCCATGAAGGCCGAGTTGGCAGTCCAAAATCCCCACCAAGTGCGAGAGACACCGGCATTGTCAACGATCTGTCCGTAGCGCTGATTGTGTAATATAAAGGGCATCAGACAAGTAACGGCGATAGTCTGGAATCCCCAAAAATAAAAGATGAGAATAATGGCCAGGGTCCTCAGAGACCGATACTCGATGCCACCCAGTTCCTCGCGCTGTTCGAAGGTCAAGCCCACAAAGTTCGAGTTTCGACCCATAGTCGGGGTGTAGCTCAGGTATGGTGCCTCTTCCGTCTGGCCGCGAGACCAGACCGACTTAATGGTGTCGCGCGTGCGGGTCCGGAAAGCATCAACCAGACCACCGTTGTCGTTATCCTCGTGGACCTTCTCCTCGTGGACCTTCTTTTGGTCGCGGTTGAAAAGCCGAGGCTTTCGAAACTTGAGGGCGTTCAGAGCGCCACCGGCGGCCTTGACATCTTCGGTCAGCTCCTCTTTTAGAGGCCGATCGGGTTCCGTGATAGCGATCACCAGCCTGCGTTCGCGAGGCAGCCTCGAGTCCCTTGTCCGCATCCTGGCTAGGGCATCATCTTCCTCGTGCCCATCTTCCTCGTTCAGCCGGCGGGGGCCCACGCCCCTTTCCGTCTCTCTCGGACCCGGAATCCGCAGGACCTCGTTGTCTTGATTCCGTTGGCGCTCGAGAATGGCAATGTGCTCGGCATTGCTCCTCTTTGGGGGAAGCTTGGTCAGCTCGTCGTCGACACCGTCGCTTCTCTTGACGGTTTCAGCAAAGGTGATGGCTGTAGGTACATTGGCCAGTGGCTGGCCAGGCCCGGGTCGTGGGTCATCCCTGTCTTCGCCATCTTCCCGTTCGGGCTTCTCCAACGGGCTCAAATCGATGCTATTGGACCGTCCAGCTGAGACTGTGGCAGTGTCGCTCTCATCGCTGTTGGTTGAGGCCTGCTTTGCGGGCATGTGATCATCGTCATCATCGTCTATAATGGCCTGAGAAGAGATAGCCGTATTTCCATCCAGAAGGATTCCATCATTGGTGATGCGCGGTGGACTGCCCTGGTGGGGGACGATGGTGATGTGCCGGCCATTGACGCCCTCCTCAGCGCTGCGAACATCGCTCCGGGCCCTCGACTTTGACTTGGACATGGTAGCGCGGCGTTGTCTGGCACCAGTGACCAAGCCCTGGAACCTCTTCTCAAACCAGTATAACCGAAGAAACACGACGGAGCTGTGAAGTGTGATAGGATTGGACATCATCGTGAAGAGGTACAAGACGATTTGCTGAAAGGTGTTTAGGTCATTTAGATTGACCGGATTGAGGCCTGCTTGGGTGTTGGCGCCGCTGCCCAGCAAGAGGGCATCGATATAATCGGTCGCGCCTCGACCGGAGGCGAATATAAGGACCGATGCCGCTATTGTTGCGCTGATTATCCATGTGTCTAGGTTCCATCAGGTCAGAGAATTTCTTGAGCAACCTGCATAGCTGCAGGGAATCAAGTTGGGAGATTGGAGTTTGGGAGGGTGGGCTTGTTGAGAGTACTAACTACACCAGTTCACAATGGGATTGAGGATAACTTACAATGGACTGAAATGAAATTGAAATGGGGCTTTTTGGAGACGAAAGGGGGCTTGACAGCTTTGAGCTTCGCCCAAACCCAGGCGCGCACGCCGTCAAGCATTTCTTTCGGAAGGTGATGAGAAGCAATCGATCCAGCCAGGTTATAATGGTGAAAGAGAAAGACGGAGGGAAAGGAGAGAGGAGAGAAACAAGAGAGTTGAGCCGGTGGTTAGCTAGCTAAATCATGGTTATAGCTACGGCTAAAGCTTGCTGGTTTGGGGCGGTGAAACTGGTGGTTTTCGCAACAGCAAGGTTCGTGTTGGGTGGGCAGAAGCGGGATTGAGACGAGAGGGCGAGAGAAACAGGAGATCGAGTGAGTCTTTGAAGGTGCGCGAGTGGATAGATGATGGACAGTAGCTTCAAAGAGTTGTGGTGGGCGGTGGTGGCGGAGCGAAGCTAGACTCGAGTCGACTAGCTGATGAATGCCCAGACCGAGGAGGACACGAGGGGCTGGATCTTGGAGAGGAGGAGAAGAAGCATCGTGGTTGGAGAGAAAACCTCTATAATTGTGGATGAAGGCAATGGGGGAGAGCGAGTTCTTTGGTTGAATTAGGCGAAAGAAAAAATATGAAGAGGAAGAGATGAGGATGGATTGGGAGGAGAGAGTTTGATAAGAGGACCTGCTGATGACAGTTTTGGGGGGGGAAGGAGGCGAAGAGAGCAAGCTTGAGTTGAGGCAAGAGCCAAAGAAGGCAGTCATGATAGGGCAACGACCAGGGGGTGTATGTACAAACCTTATCCAACAGTATTGTTTTGACGGTGAATAGATACACGCATATGCACACAAATAATATTCCTGGAATATGCCTACAGGGCTACAAACGCGGGAGCTAAAAAAAACCCGAGAGGGAAGGGGAGAAAAAAAAAAGACTTCACACAGGCGGCGGGAGACGGGAGCCAAGAGAAAGAGACATCTCGAGATCGCGACTCAGGGCTCACTATCCACGCACGAGGGCGTCACAGCGCCGATGGACTTCTCGGCAACAAGGGCCAGATCCCAAGACCAAGGTCAAGGGTCTGCAGCGCCAAGACAAGGCCTAGGACAGGGGGTGTCATGAAATCCAGGCACAATGGCAGTTCCCACAAGCACGCGCGGCATGGGCAGCTACGGCATTTGGTTGGTTCCGGCATGTCCTCCTCAACATACGGGCGGCGGCGAAAATCCGAGAGACAAGGACGACGGGTGGGCAGAAAAATGGAAAGAGGCTTATCTTTCAGGCCGGGGGAGTTCCCCGGTGCCGGTAACTTGGCTCCTCCCTCCCACCACTTCTCACCTTGAGGCTGGTTAGTTAACTAACGGCTGGGGAGAGAGGAACCAGTCCGTTCACCTCTTTATTTGACTAGCGGTATTCACACAAGGCCCTAGTCGAGGGGAAGGACGTTCTGTCACCCACTGATGCAGCGGGTCGAGAACGGCCGGGAACCAGAAGTGAGGGTGAGAACTAGGCGGGAGGTAGGAAAAAGACGGAATTCCAACCCTACAGGTTGTGTGATTTCGTGACCTCCGTCTCGGGGCGGTTAAAGACAAAGAGAGAGACGGGGTTGGAGGGCCAGACCGTTGCAACCAGAACCATTCCGGTTATACGGAGTAATATCTTCCATAATAATAACCCGAACCAGGAACGACGGGACAACGACACAGCAACACCAAAACAAGGAACAGACGAGATTGGACCTCTTGGCTTTTTGGGGCTCTGTTGGCTAGTACCTACGAAGTAGATATTCTTACACCGTGCACATCGACGGCGTCTTCGGTAGGACACCCTGTTGGTCCCTGCTCGGTGTGAAAGCTGCGTTGAGGCGGCAGACAGCTCCATGCCTATCTCGAACTTCCGATGTCCATGGATCGCCGCACGCTGGTGCAGAAGAAGGAAGCTATGGACAAGGGCGGCCGAGCCATGGAGCATGGGGGTGTGCATCTGTACATCGGAGATACCCTTGCAATCCACATGTTGTGGCAGTGAAACAATGTCTCTCGTCTCTGCCTCAGCAGAGCCCATATCTGACCAATCGTCAAACCGCGATCCAATCTCCAATTGCTGTTTCGATGAGCCAAGGGAAATTGCATGAAACCAGCCGAAGGGGGGGAAGGGGAGAGATGAACAAAAAGTCCCCTTTGGTCCCCTATACTACGTACCTAGTACTCCGTATACATACGGAGTACGTGGTTACGAAGCCAGGGGGCCAATTGCGTCCGGTCCGTGTTCCGGATCCGGGTGATAACACACTCTCAAGCGATTGGATCGGGGCTTGACTTTGTACTACATACTCCTACGAGAAGGTGATGAGAGGAGAGGAAGATGTCGGATAGGAGGAATACGGGTGGACTGAGGACGAGGTCTTGGAATTCACAATCAACTTTCCTCATAGCATCAACAGAGAAACAAACCAGGGGGAAAAAAAAGACCCAAATTTAGGGCTGCCGCAACTCCATCATCCATGGCACCTCGGAAAATCCAAAGCTTGGGCAACTAGGTAACGTTTCCCCATCGAACGGACTTGGCGTCCGAATGACAGGATGATTTTCTGACGAAACAGTGGATTCTATTTTTCATCATCATCACATCTATAGTCATGAAGTGGCAATTGATTCCACAGAGAACCCAAACATCATAGAAAATAGAAAAAACTCTCCATTTTTTGTCGAGTCACCAAAAAAAAAAAAAAGTACATCATCCTGCTGGACGATGATGTCACCGCCCTTTTGTTCCCATCCATCCCCCCGTCCCAAAGCGTTCACCTAGAACGAAAACCCCTGTCAAACCGCCGGTGAAGCCCGCTGACCTTATTTTCTCAGCCACATCATTTTTTTTTCTCTCTGTTCCTTTCCCACTGCCGAATGACTGAGACAACCATGCAAGTGACAAGCGTGCAGAAAAAAAAGCAACCAACTGCATTTGCATGTTCGCTCATGCCGGCCCCGATGCCGGACCCCGGGAGGTGCGTGGATGAACCGATCGAACCGAACTCCTTCCCTCCCCCAAACTCGTTCTTTTTCCCGTCCACTCTCTTGCAGCTTGCAAGTCGGAGAGGGCCCAGCTCGCTTCCACAGCAAGCGGAATCCTCAAAGCTCCGAGAACGGGGAGGGAAGAGACCCCGAGAACTGACATGTCTTGTCGGTTTCCTACGTTGTGCACTGCCCCAGGCCCCAAGACGTCACTGTGTGAAAACCACCGGTTCTCTGTCCTAAGACTGTGAAAGTACCTACCTGGCTGATGCATCCCAATCCTTCCAACAAACCACTCCAAGGGCCCTAGTATCGCCAAGCTTTGTCCACCCCAGATCAACTAAATGCGCACTACTCAACGCCGTCCCTAATAAAAAGGAGGGTTGATGGGCAGCTCAAAATGGACCTCTTTGACCTGGACGTGGAGGCCCCGGACAAGATATCGGTCTTTGTCACTATCGCATCGTGAGCCCGTGGCACAAAACGGCCCGTGGCGTGACAGATTTCCCACGGATGACCTCGTCTCCCCACGTCTCCCCATATCGACACCCTGGATAGCGGTTTCTTTGAAAGAACCGGTCATCAATTGGGATAATCCACCCATTGACAATCTGGATAGACGGCAGGCACCACGACACCCACCATGAGAACCACCACCTCGGTACCGCGGCATCACGGCATCACGGCATCACGGCATATCCCACCCCGAGCATTCACCACCAGAACCCCGAGTTTCCCGCTCGCGACGCCATGCTGCTCAGAAGCTTGATATTGGGCAATCTATGTTGATAAACAAACTAGGTACACCGTCATAACGGCATCGGCTTGACAAACTATAGTGCCATTGTCTCCCCTCCCCGAAAACGCCATGATGTTGTGAAGTCTTCCCTTTCCTTGCGCCATTTACATCCTGATATTCTGGAAACCTATTTTGGGGGCATTCCAAACCTGCTACCCCCGAACAGACGGCTCATCAATCTACCTAGGCAATTTGATATACCTTAAACCATGCTCTAACGATGCCCAAGCCATTCTGCATCTCTCGTTCGCCTTACTGTGCCGCCGCTCGTCGGGCGTTTTCGCGCCCAATCTTTTTGAAGAAAGAGTGGCTATCCTTCTTGTTCTTCTTGAGCGACTGCTTCTTGTTCTGCTCAATGTATGCCATGTCCTGGCCGCCGCTGAGCTCCCCGAGAGTCCCAGCCGTGCGCCTGGCCTTCTTTTTCTTCTTCTTCTGGATCGACCCGTCGTGGAACATGTCGTCGTTCGCTTCATCCTCATCTTCGTTCTCCACTAGCACCTTCTGCAGTAGCTCTCGTCGTTCCGAGACTTCCGCAAAGGCCAGCCCCGGCGTTTTCTCGATATTAGCGAGCTGCGTGATGACCTTGAAAGCGTAGCCCTGGTCCACGAGGAAAGCCTGTCGCTTGGACGAAAAGAACATCTCCTGCGTATCCTTGGATACCAGCGAGTAGAAGAAGGCATTGAAGCCCTCGTCGTTTCGGCGCTTGGCTCGCAAGATTCGGCCCAGTCGTTGGGCTTCCTGACGCCGCGAACCATAGTGCGACGAAATTTGAATCAGACAGGTCGCCTCGGGCAGATCCAGTGACGTGTCTCCAATCTTAGATAGGAACAGTGTGTTCACAAGAGGATTATGTTGGAAATTCTGCAACACCTGTAGTCGCTCTGTCTGGCCGGTCCCGCCATAGATGAAGGCCTTCCCAAGCTTCAGTGCATATGCCTTGAGCGCATAAACGTTGTCAGAGAAGACAATAATCTTGTCTCCTCGTGATTCGTGGTAGTTGATCAGGTATTGGCATGCCTGGAACTTTCGTGGGTTCATGATGTAGAGAAGACCCTTCTTTCGAGTCGGTGCCCGGAGATATTGGTCGTAGAATTCAGTCGGCATCGGGCACCAGACCTCGGCACACTGGACTTTGGCAATGTGGCCTTGCTTCGAAAGTTCCATCCAGTTGGCCTCGAAAAGCTTGGGTCCGATCAAAAAGTTCAGGTCGGAAATCTTGTCATCTTCACGCAAGAGTGTAGCTGTAAGTCCCAGCTTCGAATGTGTCTTGATGGATGACGTGACTTTGCGGAAGATGTTGGCCGGAACAACGTGAACCTCGTCGAGAAGCATCAGTCCCCATTCCCGTCCAGTAAGAAACTTCATCATCTTCTCGGCATCGTGGGATCGCGATCTGGTTTGTGTAACCATGGCGTATGTCGTGACGATGATGCCGGTGCTGCCAGTGAACATATTGTTCTTCGAGTCGGACGTGAAAGCGACAATGTCATCGGGGTTGATATTGGACCACTTCAGGAACTCATTTCGCCACTGCACGACCGACATGGAACTCGTGCAGAGGACGATGACTCCCTTCTTGATGGTGCAGGCGGCAGTGATTCCCACCAGAGTCTTGCCAGCACCACAAGGTAGAACGATTAGGCCACTCTTGGCTCGTCCGTTGCCAAACATCTTGCTCAGACTCTTTTCTTGATAGGGTCGAATCTGGGTTCCGGGCTTTAGGTCGATATCCAAGTTCGCGTTGACTTCATCGCGTCGGAAATCGTACTCTTCGAGGACGGGGTATCCGAGATTCAGACATTCCTTCTGAACCGTCTCGACGTCCTTATCCGCCACCTCGAATGAATGCGTCACTTCTTGTTCTTCATCGTCTTCTTCATTGAGCGTGGCAAATACATCGCCCTCCTGAACGGGCTGGCCGTCTTGTCCATCCGCCTTGCCCAGGCCGTTGGCCTGCTTCACACCAGCCGCGTTCCGCGTGCCTGGAATAACAAGGCCGGTAGCCTTGGGGGCTGCAGAGGTTGTGATCTCCTCGGTGCCCTGGACACGCAGAGGACCGATCTTGGGGTTCTTGAGGAGTGTCTGGAGCATTCCGGGATCGGGGCTCTCAACGTAGTATTTGGTATTCTTCAGGACCAACTTGACCTTCCCGTAGCTCTGGGTGCATGTTGTGATGAAGTTGCGGATCTCGTCCGGCAGAGGGGTTTTGAGGAAACGATCTAGCGTATTGATGATGTCCTCTGGCGAGAGACCGACTGACACAGCAGCATACAGACTGTGGGTTGTCAAGGCGTACTCGTGCATAAAGGTCGGACGTGACAGCGGCTCCGAAATAGTGATGAGGAAATCTTGAGCCTGCTCGGCCAGTGGATTGAAGCTCTCGAGGATGATGCGGCCCTTTTGCGGGTCGATCCAGAGAGGACGATTCTGGTGATCCTTCTTCAGAACCAAGTACGAGAAATCACGATCGCCAAAGATGTGCGGGAGCGGCTCCCGAATCTTGTGTCTCTTCTGGTAGCGATCGAGAGAAAAAATGTCTACGTTCTTATCCAAATCCTTCTGTAGGGCTTCGTCGATCGGCGCGATCTCCTCTTCGGCATCCTCGTTGCTATCGATGGTGCGCGGCGTCACGGCGCCTGGAGTCGACATTCGCGAAGACCTACCGGCCTTCGAACCGCCCTGAACGGCAGTGCCGGCCTTTCTCTTGGGAGGCATCGTGATGTCGTGGCTGAGAAGCTCAACGCGCAATAGAGCGCGGCCGTTCACAGCAGCGTAATGATTGTGCGGTGGAAGAAGTCGTGGTATGGGATGTAGAAGATGATCCTCCAGACGTCAAGGCAGAAAGGCAAAGGTAAATGCACCAAGACCGTTGCTGACTAAGTGGGTCGGTTGTAGGCAGGCAGGAAGCGGGCTGTTAGGGGAATGAGCGGGTGGCTTCCATGCCCGCCCGGGGCGTCGTTGGGAATTTATAACCCCGCCAAAAGTCAGGCAGTCACTTGTTATCGATCAACGGTCTCGACAAGTCGATAGCAACTTCAATCCTTCGCCCATATTCCTATCTGCCAGAATCTTCTCCGACCTCGAGCGCAGCCCTCGAAATCTAAAAATCATGTGGTATGCCACGATGGCCCCCGACGACACCAGCCGTCCTCGCCTCATGTAGACTAACTTGGTGATACCCAGCAAACACATCCTCAACGCCCAAGTCGCCGTCCGGTCGCCATGTTGTACGCCCTCCCTCATTCGATTCAACATACGCAGGTAACTTGATTCCTTCAGAGACTGACCTCTGCACTCCTAGGCAAGAAGTGGTTTGACTGCGTTGAGTGTCACACCGAACAGGAGTCGCACCCTCTCATGCAAGCCTTCGAGATGGTGTTCGCCTGCAAGAAGTGCAAGAAGTGCTTCCGAAAAGACGTCCAAGAGTTCGAAGAGTCCGACGAATACTGCCCTCACTGCGATAACCACTTCATCATCGACGCCAAGACCCCGAAGGCCGCACTATCCATCGAGAGCGATGATGTCCGGATGAACAGCAGGATGCTCAAGGACGACAGACAGAGGCAAGGTGGACTGAAATCCATTTTCGACCCGACTGACGATGCAGACAAGCTGGGCTAGAAAAAAAAAGAAGAGGCATGATTTCGAAGAGTTCACGGCGTTGAGGGTTACAGAGCGACTTCTCACTTCATGGAGGAACCAGTCTAGTAGAACGCATCCCGTCATTACTGGTGTTGATACATTGGCATCGGGCAGTAGTCTTGCAAACCAAATACCCCTTTCTATAGCTTGAATTTGCGCCCACATCATTTATCCTTCTATTCCGCGGCGGAATCATCCTGAGATCTAGTCAGGATGGCTGCGGTCCCGGTTCCCGGGGTTCGGCCCGTCTTCTTCTTGGCCGCCTCCTCCTGCTTCTCCTGCTCGATTTCCTTGACGTACCCCTCGATTTCCGAAGTGGGCAATGTCTCGATGGAAGCGCCAGGCGCCATCAAGGCGATCTCAATGTTCTTGGCTCCAGTCTGGACAACCTCCAGGAGGGACTTGATAGCCAGTCGGATCGTGGCCTCCCGGTCCATGTCCTCCTTGTAGTTTCGCTCCAGGAATTCTCGGACAGTCTTGCTCGATCGGCCGATCGCGTTTGCCTTCCTGGTGAAAGTTCAGTAACCAATCCGCCGATTTCTTCGCTTATCGACATACCAGGCTGAGTAGATTCCGGAAGGCTCTGTTTGATAGAGTCTCGGCACCTTGCTGCCATTGTCGAAACCGACAATAAGAGTGCTGATACCAAAGGGTCGTACACCACCAGCTTGGGTGTACCGTTGCTGCACACCTGCAACGTACTTGGTGATGTAGTCGATGGTAACGGGGTCCTCGACGGAGAGACGGTGGGACTGCGCCTCTAATCGCGCCTTGTCGACGAGGATTCGGGCATCGGCGTTGAGGCCAGCAAACGCCAGGGCGACGTGGTTGTCGAGCAGCTGGATTTTGGATGGCGTAATTCGGGTATCTTGCAGCTTCATGGCCGATCGCTTCTCACATCCCAACACGACGACATCGGTGCCCTTGACACCGACGGCGCAAGTTCCTATTGAGCGTGAGTTGGTTATGGTCGATGGACAAACTCAAAGCTGATGCCAACCTCTCTTCACGGCTTCACCCGCATATTCGACTTGGAAAACGTGTCCGTCGGGACTATCGCAAAGTTAGGGGCACTCCTTAAATAGGCACGGCCTAACAAACCTGAACACTATCCAGCCAAGTTAGCCAAGCAGCATCAGACACCAAGCGCCAACGAAACATACCCGACAGAGCTCTGTCGTATCCGGAAGCCATGGTTGGTAATCAAGGGTGGTGAGAGGATGTAGTCGAATTGCGCACCGATATGGTGTTGTTTTCTTCGGCGGGATGGGTTGGTTGTAGTGAGGCAAAAAGGACGTCGATGGGAGGTTGCGTTTCGTTGATGGGGTTGAGGTTGGTGAACTTGGGGGAGCTTCGTCAGAACTGCAGCCTACCTTGACCTACCGCCTGTGGAAGGCTGCGAGCTGCCCAGAGCTCCAGCGTCACTGGCGACAGCAGGGGTCCGCGGAGAAACATAATGGCGGGTCCGACTGACAGTGTGTGCATTGTCATACACACTGTAATACACTGTATCTCCTTCCCAGCCTCCCATAGCTCCTCAACTAATAAGATGGGAGGAACCAACAACATATTGGCCTAGGCAATAAGATTATCTGTCTTTATTACTATCCAACTGCCCATCTGCTCCTATATTTAATAGCCTATTATCCATGCTGCCTTGTCAGCTCAATGCCTCTATATATGTTCCCGACGACCTGCGGGATTCCCTGCCCTACCCCTGACATCCGTGATGGCTTCTCTTAGCAGACCAGCTGCTCTCGACCTGCCAGTGGGCATTGTGACAGGCCCACGATAGTGGTGGAGGCTTGCTATCGGACATCAAAGGCTTCTTTCTACTCTTCCAACTCCTTTCTTCAAAACGTTGCAACTTCGGCCCACCTCTCCCTCTGCAATACGTTGGCCACATACTGCCCCTTAGCAACCAGTCGAGATCGAAAGTTTTCCAGCCACACAATCTCCATCAAGCCATCTTGTGAAGTCGTGTTGATCTCTTTATAGAGGTCCACTGCTACCGTCATCGGTGCGATCAACATATCGGGCTGCACCGAGCTTTCCAGCACCGAATCCAGTCCCCGACAAATTTCATCTGCAAAGGCACGCGCCTGTTGGTATCGAGTGATATCAATCTGCAAGTCTGGGGGTAGATCCGGCCATATATTTGGATACGCGTCAATGACCGGCTGGAATATCATGCGGTGCAGGCTCTCGACACATCGATGGACAAGAATCTGCGCCATCCAGTAGTACAGAAGCCCAAGCCCGGTATTGTTGTCTCTGAAAGTGTAAGAGTTGGTGAAGGGGATCAAGCCTCCCGGGCTCGCCAGCTCCTGGGCCCAATATGCTAGTCCATGCTCTGCAGTCGGCTGGGTTGCGAATTGGAACCAGCCATGGAAATGCCTCTCAAGCGAGAGACAACTTTGGAGAAGCTGTTGAGCCTGATGACGTCGATTGAGCGTCGCTTCTTGTGGGAAGATTCGGTCGGTCTGGTTGAAGATCGCGGGCAAAGAGAGAGCAAGATCGAAGAGGTTATCCAAGAGGCCCTTTGGGTGCCACTGCCAGGGGGCAGATTTCCACTCCGATGCCGAGATGAACGTGTCTTGCCGGCTCAAGAGAGCGAATCCGGTCTTAGTTTCCAATCAGTAAACGTACAGCAGAGTCCAGGAAGGCTTCACTCACAGCCAATGGCCGATACACTCGAACAAAGAAGTGGTGGTTCGGGAAGTGGCTAAAATAAGCCGGACCCAGTTGGCGCATCTGGTCTGATCCTGAGGGCTGGCTTGGATCCGGAGAATCATGCTATATTCTGTCAGCAACACTTGTCGAAGAACCAGCAGCGATGTTCCCACCTCGAAGAAGAAAACGCAGTAACTCTCTGCCGAGTCGTCTCTTTCGTCGATGCTTGGTAGGCGGGCCAAACACCGGGCGCTCACAGAAAGGTCTCCTTGGCCTAGGCTGGGTAGTAGGGAAGACGGTACGTAGGGAGGGAAGAAGATGTTGAACGACCCAGGTTGGTACTCGGCCGAATCATCTTGCACAATGCTCGGGAGCCTGCTGTGCAGGGCCGTGACGAGCACAGAGTATTCGACTCCTTGTCTTGACACAAGTGTGTGGTCATCCCAGGCTGAGGTCAGGGGTTGGAGGGGGATCAAGTTGAGTTGAGTTTCTTCTTCCTCGGCGGGAGCTTTCTGTTTCTTGGACGAGGAGGCCTTCTTTGGGTGAGAAGCGACTCTTCCTTTGTTCTCTGGGGTTCCTGTGATGAAGATGCGTTCTCTCTCATAACCCTCGCATTGTCTCCCACTCCCGATGCACTTCTGACAATACGGCCTCTCGTTGCTACACTGATTTTGGGTCAACATGGCTCCATGCTGCCGCGATCGACGACGAACCTTGACTCTTCTTCGTCTGCAGGTCTCGCAACCCTTGTACTTGCCGGGAACACCTACCATGATGATCTCGGCACTTGGGTTTCGAAGCTTGATTCTGGTTCGGGCTATCCGTGGTGGTGTACGTGCGTTGCAGCGGCAGTCAGGATGAGAGCATGAGCATGATCCTGTACTTTGGTCTTGCCGGCCTGCGGTGCTGCGACTAAATAGTGCTCGTTATCTGTCACGCAGAGGCATCCCTTTGAATGCCCATCACCCCACAGGGTCCGAAGTGTGGTCTTCCAACTTTGCTTTGAGGCCTATACAACTCGACGAACGCGGGTGCGAGGTTGGCCAAGAGTTGGAGAGAAGTCTTCAGCCATGACAACTCCCCTGCGAATGCCCATGGTGCGGTAATGACACCCGTCTCTTATGACGAATGAAATGGAGAAAGCGGCTTCTAATTCCAAGTCCAGCCCGTTGGTGTACGGCGGCTTACGTATCCACTGGGTGCAGCTCAGGGGCGGGCTGACGGGTAACGACGTGTTTGACAGTTGACATGGCGGAGCATCGTACATCACATGGGGACTGGGGTGTGGGATGAGGGATGACGACAAGGTCTATGGGTAATTGGGAATGCCCTGTCGGAGGCTATCCGTTTGTTTCTTGCCTCCGTCTCCATCTCGGAAACTTTGACATGACGGCGGCACTGGCTTGGAAGCGGGTCTGGAGGCGTCGTGGAAGAGAGCTGCATCAAGATGAGCTGCACCGTCGGCGCCGTAGGGCTGACAGGGAAGCGACTGTGGTTGGCTGCCACACTTCTGAGCTGAAAAACCGCCACACGACGAATGGAAACGGTATCAACGGATGCTCCGGGCGGCTGGAACGGGGACGTGACACGATTTCGGAACGGGGCCGCTCTTCTGCCTTGTCATAGGACGGTGCATAGAGCGAGAACGTTTGGAAGCACGGTCTTTGCAAAGCTGTCAGGTCATATAGGCCCTCACGAACTGGACTGGGATTTCTGGCTTGCGTCGAGTTGCGATGACAAGCACGGGACAATTCCGCAGGGGGGTCGGGGTAGGGTCATCCCTGCTGACAGCGATCCAATGCCGTTGGGCACGGCGCTTGATTTGACCTCTTTTATGGTGCAAAGTCCGCTCTGCTCCCTCGCTTGAACATTTGGTTTGCTAAGAGGAGAGTGTGGCACACGCTGTTGATTGATTGAAATGGTTATTTTCGTTCAGTCTACCGATAGGGCATCTTAGATACTGTGTCCACCTCATGGCTTTCAAGAAGCTGGCGCCGTTTTCGCAGATAACAATCCCCGTAGACGACGGGCGCCCACGGCTTCTACTACCGCATCGAGTGACGGTACCGGATCGATGCCCGTTGGGCTAATAGCGAGATAGAAATTCGCCGCCTGGGGAGGGATCCCCAAGAGACGGGGTATCAGATGTACTTGTAGGGGTTCATGATGCCATTCTGTGGCGGGGACTGTCAGCCCTAATGTCGGGTAAAGCAACCCGGGGAAGGTCGAGGAGGAAGATTTTCAAAAGGGCGGAGAAGTGAAGGAAGAGGGGATGAAGCGCGATTGCATAAAGTAGGATGACGTGAAGGAATGCGTCGTCGTCAGTAAAAGTAGAAAAGGCGGGCGACTCACAGGATCGTAGAGGTTCTTGATTTGCTTCATCAGACCGATCATGGTCTCGTCTCGGCTATACCCAATGTAGTTCTTCTTGGCGATGCCGAGGCCATGCTCGGCACTGATGCTACCGCTGCGCTTCTGAATCCATTCGTAAACGAAGGGCTCGAGGACCTTCTCGACGGCGACGTCGTACCGGCGCACGGGAATGTTGAGATGCAGATTCGAGTCACCCATGTGGCCGTATCCGAGGACGGTGACGACGGGATGCTCAGGGGTGTCGCCTAGGAGGCCTGCATCCTCCATGCGCGCCTTGGTCTCTTCGACGAGGCTGTACATCTCCTTGAGCGGGATAGACACGTCGTACTTGTAGGTTCCGCCCCAATGACCCAGGCACTCAGTGATGCCCTCGCGCCAGCCCCAGAGGCCGCGGAGCTGAGTCTCATCCTGCGCAACGACACCATCGGCGATGATCTCGCGGGTCATGACGTCCTCGAGGAAGGTCTCCAGCTTGGCGTAGTCGTGCTCGGCATTTGAGCCACTCGTCTCGATGAGGCAGTAGAAGGGGTACTCGCCCTCGAGCGGATGCGTCTGGGACTTTACTTCGGCGACGATGCGCTGGCTGCGGCCATCCATGAGCTCAAAGGCCGACAGGATCTCAGAGAGCTGCTTCTTGGCTTCGCGGAAAGCGAGCTGGGCCTTTTCGTAAGACTCGAGGCCGAAGAGGGCGACGTGGACGGCGGGAGAACGCTGGGGGCACTGGATGGCGATCTTGGTGATGATGCCGATGGTGCCCTCGGCGCCGATGAAGAGCTGCTTGAGATCGTAACCCGTGTTGTTCTTACGCAGGGTGCACAGGTCGTTGACGATAGTGCCATCGGGCAGGACGGCCTCGAGGCCAAGGACAGAGCCGTGCAAGCTGCCATATCGGAGGAGACGCAGGCCGCCGGCATTGGTGGCGACGTTGCCGCCGACGTGACAAGAGCCCTTTGCGCCAAGGTCAAGGGGGAAGATGTAGCCCTTCTGGGCGAGGTGCTGGTCGACAGCCTCGAGGACGCAGCCGGCGTCGACGACGAGAGAGCCGCTGACTTCGTCGAAGGACCGGATCTGGTTCATCCGACCCATGCTGATGACGATCTCATCGAACACGGGAATCGAGCCACCGACGAGACCCGTATTGCCGCCCTGGGGCACGACAGCGAGGCGCTGCTCATTGCAGTACTTGAGAATACCGCTGACCTCTTCGGTAGTAGTCGGACGAAGAACAAGCCGAGACTGGCCCTTGTACTTGTGCATCCAGTCCTCATTGAAGGGCTCGAGATCACTCTCATCCACCGCCGCCGCACCCCCCGTCACACCATCAACAACAGCCGAAGGATTGTTCCCCAAGATCTCACGGAACCGAGCGACGTGCTCCGGCGTGAGCTGAGCGAAGCGTTCATCGCGCTTGAGGTCGGGATATGTCTCGGCCGTGAGCTTGGCGTGGCGAGCATGCGAGGGAGCGAGGAGTCTCGGGGCAGAGGTCGAGATGGATCGGACGTTTCTTTGCCTCGTCACGGAGGCGGAGGCAGAGGCGGAGGCATTGTGGGAGGTGTTGCTGGCGGCGACGAGGAGACAATTCCTCCTGCTGGCGGATGAAGAAGCTGAAGTGTTGCTGATGAGAGGAGACGAGGAGCCGCAGCCTGGCGTCCTCAGTGCTCGCATGAACCGTGAACGAGAAGCCATTGTCACCAGTACAATTGAATGAATAAAACCCTGAAACAAGTAAACAAAGAAAGGCGAATTGGCCCCGTCGTTGGTCAAAAAAGAGAAGAAGAAGATGATGATACAATCGGGGCAAAAAAAGCTCCCCCGCCGCGCAAGTTTTATCCGTATCACTGAACCCAGCCCGCCCAACTTTTTTCTTCTTTCGATGCCTCTTTCCGAATTGCGCAACCGGTAGCGGAGCCCACCAACCCGCCCGCCATGGATTACCAAAAATGACGACCGGGGGCGCGGCGTGTTTTCGTTAGCGCCCGGGACTGGGGGTACGTACCTCCTTTCGTCCCGGCGTTTGAGGGTGGAAATCCCCGAGCCGGTCCCGGGATTGTCGAGTGCCTGTGCCGGTCCAATACCTGCCATCATGATTACGAGGTACATACGGGGAGTAGGTAGATATACTCTTATAGAATAGGTACAGAAGCCGGAGCTCGGAGCTTGAAGAGATGGGAATGTACTGCTACTCTCTTCTGGAATACATACACCTAGCGGATAGATGACGGTGTCATGACCTTTCTCATCGACACAAGACGAACCCTCATAAACATCCAACTTCAAAAACATGTAATAGAGTCTCGACTCCCCAGTCTCGACCATTTTAGTTATTACCTATAATAAAAAGAAGAAGTAAAAAAAAGAGAGAAAGAAAAAAGACCGCCCCAGACATCGAGGCTGCCGCTATCCTGATCTGTTCAATCAATAATAACACTCTCTGGTATAATTCAAAGGGATATCCATTTGCCAAAACAGCCAAAGCCACCACCAAAAAAACAACACCCAGGGATGCATGCATCTCAATAACAAGCCAAGGCAGGATTCGACCAAGCAGAAAAACAAGAAAGGAAAGACACATCCATCTTTTACCCTCCCTCTTCTCATCGTCTTCGACCAAAGGGACTGACTGACTGGTTTATCCAGCGTCTCATCTTCATCCCCTCTTTTTGAAGCAGATGACATGAGTAAGGACAAAAGAAAAGAAGGAATCGAGAGGTAGGGAAGATGGGTAGGTAGTGTTCTTTTTCATCCACGAGCCACCATGCCCCCCTCTGCCTAGGTACTCTCTTCCTAAGCTCCGTTTGTGTACCCGCCTCCACGAGAGCTCCCTGACGCGAGACTTTCCCCATCGTCACCCAGGTCGTCCTGTCCTTGTTGCTCGCCATCAATCATCTTCTCCATGAACGTGATGTAGTCGTACTGAGGCATCCCTCGGTCCTCGGACATGTCCGGCCCGTTATGCGCCGGCATGATCTCAACTAGCTGGTCAATCACCTCATCTGGCACTAAACTGTGCCGCAGGTCCATCTCCGTCACGTACGGCTTGCCGTCCGCCACCTCACGGAAGGACTGGAACACCTGCTCTGCCGTGTTCTGATCCTCCGTCACATCCACCATGAACCGGATGAACTGTTCAAATGTGACATAGTCCCGCCCGTTCGCTGTCTCGATGAAGTATTCCTGCATCTCGTCTTCCGAGAAAACGAGGCCTAGTGATGCAAGGGCCGCACCGAACTCGAGCTCCTGAAGACAGTTGGAATCGTCGCGATCGAAGTGGCGGAACACACTTTCAAACTCCTCGAGCTGAATTGGCGTCAGATTTGTCATGTTTCGCGCCACCATCTGATTCTCCAAAAAGACAAGCTTCTTCTGCACCGACGTCTTTACGAGACCAAGCTCGTACGTCAACTCGTCGTATGTATAAGTAGTAAAGTCGTTCTCCTCGATGTTGGCTTCCTGACACTTCTCATCTACCACCGCGATCTTCTCGAGGTATAGATCCAGAGGTGAAAGGTTCTCGCTCAATTTCCTGACGTGATGTAGTTGATCCCCAACGTCGCCATCGAGACCCGAGATGCCTAGTTGCATAGTGTTGAGCGCCATGGCAAAATCGTTGGCCTTGTCAGCAAACGACTTGCGTAGGGCGTTCTTGATACTGCAGCAAAGTTAGCAAACGATGTAGTTCAACTCTAGGATGCACATGAAGAAACCTACTCTCGGATCGTTTCGTTGATGAGCTGTGCCCGTGTCATCTCCGCCGAGGCCAGCTCAGCCCAGTTCTTCTCTAGAGCCTCCAGACTCAGCTCTGCTGGCGGGTCGTACGGCCGTAGACGGTATGTGCCCAGCTTCGTCTTGATGTTTCCCAACAACGTGGCCAGGTCGCTCTTTTCTGCAACCCATTCACGCTTCTTCCCCCTCTTGTACTCGGAAAATCGGTTCGCTTGCGCCTTGGCGTCGATGTATGTCCCTTCGAATGTGGCCTGCTTCCAGTGCTCGATCTGCTCCCAGATGGCTTTGAGCAAGGCGCGCATCCGTCGCTCGAATGCACTCTGCATCTCCCACACACCTTGCATGCTGTTGACAAACTTCTCAACCCGGCGACCTGCATTCTCCACCTTTTCCATCTGTGAGAAGGCGTGGAACCAGTATGCGATGTAGGTCATCAAACTCTTCTCGTCGGGCTTGGCCACGTCGCACACATCCTCGACATCTAGGAGCCTGGGGATACCGATCTCCTTATGAGCAATATCGAACGCTAGCTGCATATTGCCCCGGTGATCCTTCTTGTCCAGGGCGTCATAGTCAATAAGATCCGGTCGGTGAATATCGAGAAGGGCGCAGAAGGCGAGGCCGTCGTTCCAGCTGGCGCTGAAGTCTCGGACTTCGACCTCATCGTAACAGGCGGTCTTTCGCTGACACCAAAGTAGCAGACCCTCCTTGGCCGACATGCCCTCCTCGTTGATGTCGTTAATGGTGAATCGGAGAATCAGTGTCCAGATGAGACCCAAGACGATCTTTTGGTTGCCGTCGACTACATCTTCAGCACCGATATTGGTCATTTGAATGCCCCTGGACTTGATGAAATCGAGCGCTAGGTTGGCGTTCTCAAACCTTTGGACTCGGAGCTTTGGTTTGGAGGCATAGCGGCCCAACGACTCGTGCGACAGACATTCTAGGAGATGGATCAGGATAACCTGTCATTGACGAAGCGTTAGCGCCTGCATCCATTATTCATTGTCACCGAGGGGCGACGGGTCGCATCAACAACATACACCGTCACTTAGATCTTTTACGAGGTCCTTAACCTCGAGGTCGCGAGCCTCGAGCTTGGCGTTGAGCCTGAATCAAAGAACGAGCTGTCAATACTGTGCAACATGATGACGAACAAAAAAAACACTGGGATAGCAAGTAGTACCATTTCGTAAAGGTCTTTTGCTGGACCGTGATCCACCTCTGCTGTTCCGTGAAAGCCATCCTCGTCAAGCCTTGGTCATGCGGGGGCTCGACGGCGGCGAGAGCGTCAGCGATACTGCTGGAACTGGGCTTGAATCTCGGTCGCCTCGAGGGATTCTTTCTATTCTTTAGGCGCAACGACGAGCCAACGGTTTCTGATTGCTGCAGCCGTGCCGCATGTAGTTGTGTCTTGTCCCGCCTGCTGCGCGGGGTGGGGGATGATGATGATGCCGGGGAGGCAGAGGATGTGGAGGAGGCGCCGGTGCGAGTTCGAGGACGGGCGCCGAAGCCGACTACGGATGAGGATAGGGAGGATGCGGAAGAGCGTCGCGAGGGGTTTGGAGGAGATGGGAGAGGACAGTCGGTGGTGAAGCTGTTTGGCGATGCTGAAAAGGGGGATGGTGATCGGGCGGCGACCAAGCTGGGCGCAGTTGAAGCAAAGGAGGTGGAGGAGACAGTCGACGACAACGAAGAAGACGAAGATGAAGAAACGCACGATATGACAGAGGTGATGGATAAACGAGAAGATGTTGAAGCAGATGGCGAACGCTGAAAATGCTGCTGATTTTGGTGCAGTTGCCGTGATTGTCCTGGCTGGTAGTGGTGTTGGTGTTGGTGGTGTAGATTGCTGCTGTGGTCGGGAGCCTCGTCCAGCTGATTGTAGACGTCGCTACCTCTCTCGGCGCTGTGTAAACAAAAATCGGGGAACTGCTCGTTGCCCTCGACGTTGCCGGGTTGCGGTGGTGGGTGCCTCCTCCCCTGAACCGCTTGCGCGGGATCCCCAGTGGCGCCCATGCTTTAGCGCTCCACCACTTCCGTTTTAGCGGCCAGGTTGTAGCGGTTGTAGGTGCTGACGAGGCCGTATCTGGTAATGGCTTCCGCTGTTGATTACGTACCCAGCCAAGTTTGTTCCCATGGAAGAATTGAGTGTGTGTGGCCTACCTAAGGTAATAGCTAAAAAGAGACTGGAAGAAATTCGTGGGAAATAACACATGTATACTCCGTACTATGACAATGGATGTCTAAATGTCTTGAAAGATCAAGAGGGCATCTACCAACTTATAGTCCCTTCGAATATTCTCCCTACATACTTCGAGGCGCCTCCCGAAGCCTCCTCGCATAAACTACATGCCTTTGTTCGCATTCTCCAACACTCATGAGACCCAAAGCACCACAACTCTTTTAAGTCCTCGCCCCCTCCTTTGTTGCCCTCTTTGTGCTGTTTCTTTATTTACTGAAACTGTAGCATTGAGCATCCATCATAAGATAACTTCTCGAAATGGTTTCAACAAGTTATCTGGATCAGGTCACGAATATTCCTCTATATTTGCAGCATACGAAATTCATGCTCAGGGTCAAGGATGGGCCCTGTAAGTAATCCAAGCACCCTGGCGCCATCAGCCGTCAACATCCTCAGGGCACAAGGCCGAAGACGATAATGGAAAGCTTGTCGGCTTTTAAGTCACGGCCGAGCCCATGGGGTCGCAATGACTTGAAACGCTGTGCGATCCAGACTATACACCATCTGATTGTTTGAATCTGGCAGATGCAACCAAGATAAAAATAGACAGCGTAGCGTCTGTAGGTAGGTAGTCGTAAAGCTCCAACAGAGAACGTTTTATGCATCAAAGTCCCGACACCAAGTGCTTCAGGAAGCATAACTGTGTGGGCTCGGTGCATGAACGCAACCTGATACTGCGATCATGGTGAACCAAGTGATTGGTACATGTCCATTCATACAGGCTCTCAATACACCATCTATCATACATCCGCCGGCATATCCCCTCGTCTACTTCCTGTGCCCAGTCTGCTTCGCCCGTGACCGCAGCGTGTGCCTCTCCTTCTTCCACGCAAACACCAGCTGATCCACACTGCCCATGTCGTGACTCGGCTTGCGCATGTACGTGAGCCTGGCACGACGCGCCCTCTTCGGCCGTCGCCAGATGATGTCGATACCCGTCACCGTCGGGCTGTAGATCTTGAACCACATCTCCACGCCAACCTTCATCATCTGCCCGCGCAGCTGGATCGCCGTGTCCGTGCCCCGGCGCCGGATCTGGATGAAGGCCCCCGCAAACGGCTCCCCGGACTTGGTCGTCACCATCAGCACGTCGCCCACCTTGGCGCTGTCGGCGTGCTCCCGCGAGAAGAGCCGTGTGCGGGCGCCCGTCGCGTCGAGTTTGGCGAGTTGCTTTTGGAGGAGGGCGGGCATCGGGTCGGGGTGGGTGGCGCGGATCGAGGTGATCTGAGGATAGATGTGGAATTTGCTGACCTTGGCGATATCCGCCCCTAGAGAACCAATGTCAGATTTACCCATATAAGCACACTGGGAATAGCCCGTAGAGATCGAGACGTACGTTGTTCAGCGCTAAAGGCATTCTTGTAGGCGCTCTTCAACGCTGGGTTCATCGACTTCTTGGGTTCCTGCCCGGCCGACGAGTTGAACCGTTGAAAGGTCCTCTGGAACCTCGTCCGCCGGAAAACAGACTTGAGGCAGCCTACCGGCCGTCCCACGCTTGCGACGTTCATCGTGGTTGGCTTTTGGAGGGGCACAAGATCAATCTTGAAGATGAGGTCGACGCTAGAATTTCTGGAGCTGGCGAATGTTGCTGGACTGAGTCCAATTCCCGCACATGATTGGCCCGGACCCGCAGTTTCTCCGATCAATTTTCCTTCGCACTCAAGATCGCCGCGACATCGACAAACTAATACTTTAGGCCATTGCGATCTATTTTTTTTGCAACGACCAAACAACACACGATGATGAGGAGGTCATTGATATCGGCCGTCCGGCCGCTGGCAAGCCTAAGAGCCCCCCTAACAGGCTTCACCGTGCCATCCCGCCATTTCAGCGCTTCTGCAGCGCTTGGTATGTGACCTCGTTGCCTCGAACATCTCCCTCCAGATGCTAACCCATCCTCGTAACAGGCTTCAAAGCTCTCTTCACCGAGACCGACAACTCCGAGTTGAACCATGCCCTCAAGGTGATCCAGGATAAGATCATCCTCCCCGCCTACCTACCCCCCAAGCAGCGCGAGCTCATCTACGACCCCTCCAAGAGCAACTTCATCCAGCAGAACCCCGTCGTGATCGAGCTCGATGGCGTTGAGCACAGGTTCTCCACCATTGACCGCTTCCACGACATTCCCAACTCGAAGAAGGCCCTCATCGGCATTCTGAAGCTGATGAAGACCGCGGAGGACTGGGAGAATCTCGGCACCCTGCTCGCCGGCTACAAGAAGGCCGGCGTGAAGCTGCTCAGGAAGCACTACTCGAGGATTGTCCGAATGGCTGGCCGGAGCAGACAGACCTACGCCATCATTGAGTGTGCCAAGCAGTCTGACCAGACCGGGTTCTACTTGAACGAGAAGGATTACGTCGTGCAGCTCATCTCGCGCATCAACGAGAAAATCATCTTCCCCGCTCACGGCGTTAGCCCGAAAGACGCGACGCTGCAGGCGTCAAAGTGGTCCGGAATCGTCTTCGACCTCATCCAGCGACCAGAGCACGCCCTCGAAAGCGTGTTCACGACTCAACTACACTTCTCACCCGTCATCCGTGGCCTCATGCTCTTCAACGAGGCCTCCGTCATCCGGATGAAGCAGGCCTCGCAAGAACTCGCCGAGGAGGAACTGGTGGCCTTCAAGGAGAACGTGGACCATATCATCAACGCCTGGGCCCAGCAGAACACCACCGACTTTGCAGTCGCCCGCGACCTCATGGAGATCAACCCCCACTCCGAGTACTGCAAGGCCAAGGGCGACGATTACGGCCTTGCCCCTCACAACTACGTCATTGTGCTGACCCAGAACATCCAGGCCATGAGGCTGGCGCAGAAGATCCTTGGTGAATTTGCCAAAGACCTGCAGCCGCTGGAGGAGGGACTGGAGAACCATCTGGCCGAGTTCGTAAACAAACAGGGGTACAGCCAGGCTTTCGGTAGAATTTTCAAGACCACGACTGGAGAGAAGCCCTACTGGGCCCCTTCGTGGTAAGATCTGACGGAAACGAACAAAACGTGGACGTTGGCATGTACAATTCAATGTATATCATCTAGCTTTTTTGCACAAAATACCCCTCTTAAGGTAGCACAATGTACTTCTCCAGGTGCTTCGGGATGGCTCCCAATAGCTTCTTCTCCGTCAGCCACTTGCGCGAGAACAGTCGGTCCGCGTATCGATAGGCGCCGTCGCAGAGGACCGTGACAACAGTGTTTCCCTTGCCCAGCTTCTCGGCCACCTCCTTCGCAGCCACCACGTTGAGCGCGGAGCTGGCACCCAGGTACAGGCCCTCCTCATCGAGGCAGCGGTAAACCATCTCGATGCTCTTCTCGTCGGCGATGGTGAGCGAGCCGTCGACGAGGCCGATATCGGGCGCAAGGTTGTCTGTGATGCGGCCCTGGCCGATGCCCTCAGTGATACTTGACCCCGTGCGGTCGATCAGCTTTCCGCCAGAGGAGACGTATGAGTGCAGCACACTGCCGGGAGGATCGGCGAGGAAGCTCTTGACCCGACCGTTGGAGATATCCTTCAAGTACCGCGTAATACCAGCGAGGGTGCCCGCCGTACCAGTGGCGCAAGTGAAAGCGTCCACCTTGCCCTGCGTCTGCGCCCAAATCTCAGGACCCGTCGTCTCGATATGCGCACGTCGATTCGCCGTGTTGTCGAACTGGTTCGTCCAGACAGCATTCTCTAGCCGCTCAGCGTGTCGACGAGCCTGGTGGTTGTAGTTCTCCGGGTTATCGAAAGCGACGGCGGGGACCGGATAGACCTCGGCGCCTAGGAGCCTCAGAAGATCAATCTTGCCCTGAGACTGGGTGTTGGGCATGTAGATGACGAGCTTGTAGCCGCGCGAACGGCAGACGTGGGCGAGGCCGATGCCCGTGTTTCCGGCGGTGCCCTCGACGACAGTACCGCCGGGCTTGAGGAGGCCGCGCTCCTCGGCATCCTTGACGACGTAGAGAGCTGCGCGGTCCTTGACGGAGCCACCAGGGTTCATGAACTCTGCCTTCCCGAGGACTTCGCAGCCGGTCTCCTCTGAGAGGCGGTTAAGACGGATGAGAGGTGTGTTTCCAATAGCTAGAGAAGAGCAACAAAAGTGTCAGTCGTGTCTAATTTAGCTAGCCTACATGAGCGACGAGGACACTCACCTCCAGTCAATCCCTTGGACACACCCTGGGCTTGTGACACGGCGAGGGTGTGTGCGGTGGGCTCGGCAGCCTTTGCGGCCGCAACGGCGAGGCGCCGGGCGCTGTGACGGAACATTTGGATATAAGAAGGGACTCGCAGGCTGAGGAAGAGGTCAATTGGAGGGTCCAAGAGCGCTGACGAGACGTAGGAGAGGGTAGAAAGTGGGAGCTCGTGGGGTCCTCTATGGAGGATGGGAACCAAGTTTAAAGGGAAGTGGGGCCGCAACCGGCGGCAGCTATGGCGCAATTCCGGGCTGTCGGCGTTGGTCCGCACCGAGTTCCATGGTCGCCGACATTTCACATCATGATGCGACGTCACGAAGAGCGTGTTGAGTAGCGTGTTGAGTGGTATTGGATCAAGCACGCGATTTGAGTGATTTATGCGTAAAGTGAGTACAAATATATATGAGATATAGGCTGCCACCTTATTCCAGGCTTCAATGTTGCATCCAGGAGGTGTTTGTTAGTTCAAGACTCTTACCCTCCTCGTCCTTGGTCCTCGAGATTCACCCTCCCCGGCTTATAAATCACCCATCAACGGCAAGCCGCACATACGTTTCCGGGAACATCCCTTGAATTCCCATGGTTGTTCCGTAGTACCAATCCCCGTTGATGTCCTCAATCTCTGTGATCTCCGCGCCCCGTGGAAAGAGTAGTTCACCGTCTGCTCCGGCCTCTGGATACCAACCCCAACAAGCTGTCCCCTTCTTCCCCACGCCACCATCTGGGGGGAAGGTTTCTGTGGAATTCGTTGAAGTCGGTGCTGTCTCTGACACGTTCTTGGTGACCAGGCGAGATACCCTCTTGCCGCCCTCTTGCCAGTGCCACTGTTGTAGTCCCTTTTGTCGATGTTCGGGGTCACTAGCTGCTTCGCAACGTAGGCCTCGACCACCCACGAGGTCTTGGGCAATGTATCTCCATTGCCCAACTTTTCTGTCAGCGAAGCCGACAATCACCATCCTATGGCCCTTCAGACATCTCCTCCACCCGGCATGTCCGTTCTCCTTGCTGATCCGGTCTTGCGCAACTAGTTTTCCATAGCAGGTGGTACAAATGTCATAATCCCCCTCGCCAGCATCCGGAACCAGAGAGCTTCTGCAGCTGTAACAGTGATACCGTTTCTGGTTTGGAGATATAGACTCTCGGCATTCGTCGCATCGAGTCGAGAATGTCAAAGGCTTGAAGGATCCAATGCTGGATGCGTTCGGCCCCTTGAAAACCGTCGCGGCAAACGGCCGACCTGGAGACCGTGGTGGGCTTCCTGAATTCTCTTGTCTCCCCTGGGCAGTTTGGGCGGATTCATGGGCAAGGGGTAGAAGAGCGTGCGTGCAAGACCAACCCTGGTTTACGCAATCATTACAAAAACCCCAATCACCCTGGTTGCACGTATCGCACCGCCAGTAACATTCGTTCGTCCATGAAAAGCACCTGGCACAGAATGTTCCACTCTCAAGTCGTTTCCGAGGATCATCGGCCGACCCTCCTTTCCTATTGTCTGCTGTTCCAGGAGTCAAACGTGGACGCGCATATCGACTTGCTGTAAGCAGATGCGGCCTAGCCAGTGATCCGTCTCCTTGACGCCGGGCCCTCTCCCACTTTGACCAAGCAGCATAACCAAATCCAAACCAATGGAGACATCCCTTACCGGCTCGGTAGCAGTCAAGGCATATATTCCATTGGCCATTCGCACACGATGCGCAGTTGTAGTGGAGCTTGTACTGGATTTGAGTGTTTCCGCATCGTGCACAATCGATGGACGGCTCTTGAACTGGTTGCTGTCGTGGGCGTTGCTGTCCTGAAGCTGTTGTCGGGCTATTGATTGGGCTCGAGACCAATGAGGGACCGATGGCCAGGTCTGCGGGGCGATGTGTGCGGTTGATTCTTCCAGTAGGCGACTCGGGCTGACTAGCTGCAGTCTGTGGTGTAGTTGCTGTCGGCCCTGGGTTTCCTTGCGGCGCGCGGTTGGCAAATGATAGGCCACTGGCATTACCCGTAGACGCTGTCGACTCTGGTGGAGGGTGTGATATCGAAGTGGACTGGACGGGTGTACTAGATGTGCGGCTTTCGCTCAAACTTGCTCGCGCCGGGATAGGGTCTGAAGTCTGAGACCTGAGGGTCAGATCTGTAGACGACCGAGCCGCGGGCCGAGTTTCTGTGGTTGTGGGAAAGACTGGCGTTGTTGCACTCCGGCTCCCACTGGCGGTCCTTCGTCTTGATCGTCTCCCCGTGTCCTGAACCTCGAGGTTCGCCGATGGCATCGATGTCGGCGGGCGGCTTCGTTCTTCGGTCTGGCTGGCGGCACTGGCAGATCTGGAGTGCGGATGGGTGCGACCTCTCGGACGACCGCCACCATCCGGGCCGAGCAACCTCGAGTCTGTATTCGACGACTCTGTATGCCGGGAAGGTCCATTGGATCCGCTTGTGTTGTTTCGCCTCGATGTCTCTTGACGAGATCGCTCCCTCTGCCGCCGCCTATAAGCGTCGGTGATTCGTCTGCTAAGCTCATCGTCACGGCTCAGGTCGATGTTGTCCAGGTCAAGTCCATCGAGAAGGCCTTCTTCCTGGATCTGCCTCGCGAAATCCTCAATTTCTCTCTCTATATCCCGTTCACTCATGTCGGCCGAGCCGATTAGTGACCTGATGGAAGACTGATGCTCTATCTGGCGCTGTCTCGACTCGCTTCGTCTATGTCGTCGCTCATTCTCGCTGTGAACTTGATCGGCGCTATGCCGAGGGTCATCATCTATGCGCGGTCGGTGGCCGGTTCGTCTTTGTCTACTATCGAGGCTCCGATCTCTGCTCGACCTGCGTCTGTCGTCGGCCGAGCGACTCTCCTGTCGCCGTCTCGTTCTTGGCGGGACCGATGACGATACCCCAGCATCCCGCAGGCTCATTTCTCTGACTTGATCGACCAGTCTCCGATCCTGATCATCGGCGTGTCGCTGCTCTGCCGTCCTCCCACGAATGTTGACTTTGGGCAATACCTGATCGCCGGGTTTGTATTTCCCAGCCATTTCCTCCTTCTCAGCCGGTGAGCGGTCTTTTTCCGGGTTCGCCGCGATAAACATATCCAGCAGGGTCACAACAGTGGCATTGTGCCGGGTATCTCGTACAGTGGCTCGACATGATGGGCAAGAGAAGTTGTTGGCACCAGGAACGGGCGGGTTCGGAGATCGCTCGGCAGTTGTGGCCTGGAAAGAGAACCATTCTTTGAGGCAGGCGCCGCAAAAGGTATGAAGACAATCAAGAAGTGTCAGAGGTTGGTAAAGGAGCTCAGTGCAAATCTGCGCGTGTGTCAGTGATTAGTGGCATAGACGGTAAAATGCGAACGGTGGGAGAGAAGCGAGAGGCATCATACCGAGCACATGAGCTCCCTCTCCAGGTCTACGCCAGGTTTTGGAGACTCCATTCATGATATCCCTAGTCTGGGGTATGTTGAGAGAGGAGCCCCCGTCGTCGAGGAAGTCGGGGGGTTGTATAGAGAAAGGTTGCGAACTGGAGTTGGGCCGACTTAAGGTCATCTCTGACAGAGTGGGTGGCGGGGGGCGGCATTGGAAGGGGTGTGGCGGGCTGGGCGTTGGTGGTGACCTTGGAAGTACCTCCTTGGTACTTGCCTGTCGCGAGATTCCAAGTTGTACAGCACCACCACCTAAGGTACCCAAGTAGGTAGGCCCCGAAAGTATCTGCCTATAGAATGAATCCTACGATATAGCCACGACATGATGCTCTCATATGGGACTATTTCCTGACTTTGCAGGAGGTTGAGGATCAATACTATGTAAGAGAGAGGCGGAGCTGGCGCATACATGTATGTATAAGCGGGCAGTTGTGTTCGGAGAAAACCTATTCTAGCCTAGGCCCTGATCAGGATGCCTGCTGGACAATATGGCCCAACCAACATCAATAGATACGGCTGTCATACCCATCTTTACTCATTCAAATCGTATCTCGGATAAAGATCTATCGAGGGATACCCCGAGGGACGGAGACACCTTGCCATAATATTCAACCTTTTCGCTTCCGGCAACCATCGCGAGTTCATGCATTGGCCAGGTCCAGTGGCTGCCCTCTGACAAGCAGTACTTTTAGGTACCTCACCAAGTACTCCAAGTGTTGTGGATTCTCACCGTTCGCACTTTACGCCGTCCTCCCGTCTGACATGCGCATTTGTCCTTCAGATGCAGCCATCCATCCATGGATGCCAAGTGCTTACACAAGCCCGGAAGAACCACCAACTGGCTGACCCCACCCTCGGCAAACTTGGAATTCATGGATGGTGTGTAAGCTATGTCGTGTGTGTCTCTTTGGTGTGTCCAACGTGATATGGCGCATGCGTTGGGTTGATGTGTTGACCATTTCTTGGTACTACCTACTGGTACTACGACCTTGGAAGTCTAGGCTGAAGCGATATTCATTCATCCTTCCAACGGAAGAGGTGGCACATAATCACAGTAGGAGAAAGAAAGATTCATCAAAGACTCTAACCATAATTTTTTTTCATCCCCTTTCCCTTCAATCAAGAGTGAGACCATTCAGCCTTCTTCTTCTCAGCAAATGCCTTCATGCCAATCTTCTGGTCCTGACTGCCGAACAGGCTGTGGAAGACTCGTCGCTCATACTCAACGCCATCTCGGAGCGGAAGATCCTGGCTCTTGTTGACCACTTCCTTGGCAGCTATGACGGCAACCCTCGAATAACCAGCAACTGTCTCGGCAAACTTCAAGGTCCCCTCCATCAAAGCCTCATGAGTAGGAAACGTCTTGGCAGCAACTCCCCACTTCTCTGCCTCGACACCCGTGAACGACTTGCCAGTCAGGATGAGCTCCATGGACTTGGACTTGCCAATGGCACGGGTAAGGCGCTGACTACCGCCCGCACCGGGGATGGTTCCCAGCTTGATCTCGGGCTGGCCAAAGTTGGCACTCTCGGTGCAGTAGATGAGATCGCACATCATGGCTAGCTCACAGCCACCACCAAGGGCATGGCCAGAAACGGCAGCGATGATGGGCTTCTTGATCTGCGTCGTGAGGTCGGACCAGGACTCGATGAAAGAGTTGGTGTAGGCCTCAGCGAAGGTGAGCGGGGCCATCTCCTTGATATCGGCGCCGGCAGCGAAGGCCTTCTGCGAACCGGTCAAAATAATGACCGAGGTGTCATTAGACGCATTGAAATCAAGAAGAGCCTCGTTGAGCTCCTTGATGAGAGGTGTGCAGAGCGCATTCAGTGCCTTGGGGCGGTTCAATGTCACTGGGAGGCACAGAGTAAGCGGCTGAGCATCCCAAAGAGATTCAATCAGGATCCCCAAGGTACCTGAGGGTAGAAATTACCTTGACCGACACCAGGCTTTGGCTGAGAAACCTGGATGAACTCATAAGTCTTGGAGCTATAGGCGCGGGCAATTCGGGGGAGGGTTGATCGCTGGAAGGGGACCCGAGCAGCGACGGGCCTCATGCATCGAAAGGTGTTCATGTTGGCGGTGGAGCTTTGGAGCAGGGAGAACAAGAGGGGGCAGAGATAATTAGAGGAAAAGAGTCCGGAGAGACAAAAGAATCAATTGATCCGCTGCCGTGCTCACACTCGAAGACTGAGGTCTGGAGGGTTTTGAGATGTTGGCGGGTCGATGGTTTGTATCGACAGGTTGGTGATTGATAGAAGCTCAAAGAGCTGCTGCGGAGCTTGAGCTCGCTGTGACGCAAAAGGAAATAGCTGGAAAGCATCGGCAATTGAGCCGAGGATAACAAGAGCCGACGGCTGTGAGCGTCACGTGAATAGCATATCGGAGCCGAAGAAGGGTGGAATCTGTTTTATCGTGGGCTTTTTTACATGAAGTCTTGTTCGAACAAGGTTGAACTCATGAGAGCCTCTATACAACTTGAGCCGGCCAAGGCACGGACGAGGAGTATGGCTTTGGCACATTTGCCTCGACGACTTACACAACGCAGAATGGAGGCGCTGTTGATGTGATGAGTGATGCGCCAACAATTCTCCACCCAAAATTTACAGGTACGTAAACTGCACAGAGTATGGATTGCGAAGACTGTCTTTATTCTATGTGCTCCGTATGAGAATGTGGAATGTCTTGAGGCTAGTTATAAGCGATTTTCCTCGAGTAGATGGCTTTTATTGAGAGTAATTCCGAGTCCTTCACGACCAGTGAAGCCCGAGCTCCACGGACCAAGCGGGCGGACCGGCGCAAGCCCCCCTCCCTCCCCCTGTTAAACGACAATGGCGAGAGCCTCCACCCATCAATCTTAAAGTGGCAACTCGCCAGACCATTGAACGCGACGCGACGCTGCGCCCCCCTGGATTGTGGGGTTGTTTCAAAGGGGGGTTCTGTTTCTTGACTTGTCTACCTATTAACCCATGACTGAGTCGCTGAAAATCGCCCCCCCAGGTCTTCAGGAGTTTTCAGGGAGCCTATTTCGCGCCGGTAAATGCCCGGCAGATTAGCTCAACCGCCTTACGTGGCTGCATTGTCTCGTTGATGGAAAAGTCCAGAAGTTGACCAATTCCTCGACAACCCAGCAGCATCGCATCGTCATCTCTCGACCATCAACCTCCCCAAAGTCGCCCCTATCAATTCCCCTACTAATCAACGTGGTCGTCGTTGCATGCTCGCTCATTTCCAACATCCGGTTCACCCTTCGAAAGTCGATTCGCTTCCTGCTCTCAATTTTCTCCTCGACGATCGCCATAGCCAACTCCCCCCGTGCCCTTTTCAACATGAATGCGCCAGAGCCTGAGCAGACCCCTTTCGAGGCCGTCAGCGTCCACACATCCAGGATTCAGCAAGTACGCATCGTCTTGTCTCGATTTTTAGCCAGTTGCGACAAAACTAACGCTCTCTTTTTCAGCGATACCAAGCTCTGCTGGACCAGTCGACGCCTTTCGTCCTCTATCGATGGGTCGGTACCGTCGCTTGCCTCCTCTTCTTCTTCCTGCGAATCTTCATCGCGCAGGGCTGGTACATCGGTACGCCTCTGTTTTTTTTAATACTCGACTCTAGAATCACGCGCTGACTTGGAAACAAAGTGGCCTATGCCCTGGGCATCTACCTCCTGAACTTGTTCTTGGCTTTCCTACAGCCCAAGTTCGACCCCTCGAACGAAGCGATCGACAATGAAATGGAAGATGGCGCCGTGGGCACTCTCCCCACCAAGCAGGATGAGGAGTTCAAGCCTTTCATCCGACGCCTCCCCGAGTTCAAGTTCTGGTACTGGGCGACCCGAGCCATCTTCATTTCCTTCGTCTGCAGTTGGTTCGAGATCTTCAACGTGCCCGTCTTCTGGCCAGTTCTCGTCATGTACTGGTTCATCCTCTTCATCCTGACTAGTGAGTTTCCACGACATGGACTGACTCGAGACGTGCAAAACTGACTCCTGGACAGTGCGGAAACAAATCCAGCACATGATCAAGTACCGCTACGTGCCCTTCACCGTGGGAAAGAAGAACTACGCCAAGAACAGCTCGTAAAATGGCTGCAGCACCGCGTGCCCCCTATTCGGGGCGTATTTCTTCTTCGGCACGACCGTCAAATCGAAACGTGACATCTTCGTGCCCTGTATAAAACCAGTGGCTGGCTTTATCAAGCCGCGCAATAATGCGATGTGTTGTCTTTTTGGCGTGGTTTGCGATGATAAGGGTGGGAACTGTTTGGGAAGGGATGGCGTGTACGACAACAGAGGGACGGACCTTGCCTACTACCTAGGGGCTACCAAACTATAGACTTGAATGGGCTCGGGATAGCAATGGAGTGGACTGGGGCGTACTGCGGCACTCGAGTCTTGAGGGATGAACCATTTAATGATAACTGAGCAATCCGATACGAAGATTATCAAAACATGAATGACCCTATGTACCTATGAAGCACATTATTAGAAATGCTGTATGGGCTACCTACCTAGGTACCAGAAACTGGAAAAATACCTACACAGATCCAGCTTGTGTTCTGCCTGTGTAACACTGGCTAACACTGGAGCTCCACTGGTTGGTTTTTTTTCTGGGGCGGCTGGCCTTCCAAGTACCTCACAGCCTTTCGCCGCACTGCACCTACCAGGAAACTCCGAATTTCTTAGTGTCCACCCGCAGCCGCGTTCGCGCTTCCTACTTCAATAAACCATCACAACCTCTTGGACCTTCTTCCACCAAAACACCCCTCGCGGCGTATATCGCCATCTTATAATCATGTCATCCTACGCCCCTCCAGCACCTCGCTCCGGCGAACGCATGATTCAGCAGGACTTCATCGCTCGAATCCGTTTCTCGAATGCGCTCCCTCCTCCGCCGCATCCCCCCAAGCTCCTCGATATCCCCAACACGGGTCTCGCCAGCGGTCAATACACGACGCCTGGATTCGCATCGCGTCTAGCCAGAGAGCAGCCCCTGAACATCGAGGCCGATGCTGAACTGGGCATGCCCCTCGACCTGGTGGGAATGCCTGGCGTTTTCGATGGCGACGAGAGATGTGGGCTTTTGCTCCCCTTGCGACAACAAGGCCACCCCAAAGCTGACTCTTTACGTAGCAATCCAAGCGCCTGCTCATCCTCCTGCTTTACATCCACACGATAGACCACTCCTGAGACCAATTGCTGCTCTTGGAAAATTAAAGGTGGCCGAAGCTACCGTCTCCTTCCTTCGTCGCACCGAATACATCTCGTCGAGTACCACGAAGCGTCATGATGGCCCTACGCCGCGGGCTCTTCTCACGCGAGCGCATAAGACACGCCGCGCAGTCGAGCTGTCTGCAGATTCTCCCCAGGCCATCAAGCGCAAGATTGACAAGAGCTTCGAGCACGCGGAGCTGGATCTGAAGGAACCCAAACGCGTCAAGCATCCCACAAAGAGAGGCCTCAAGGTCGTGGATGCATCGCCTCTCATCCCGGATCTCGATGCCTTCCCCGACTCGGGCGCCTACGTCACATTGAAATTCCTCTCAAACCCCATGTCCAACTCCAAGGGTTACGACAAACGCCTCCTCAGCGGACTTTTTAAGCCTATTGATCGGACAAAAGCTGAGGAGGAGGCATACGAAGCGGCCCTGGAACAACACGAGCAAGACCCCACGCGAAACCCCAAGCCTCAGAATCTAATGAACTACGACTTTTATCTTCCCCACTCAGGAGGAGGCGGTGATCGATTCCGGCGCAAGTTCGATGTCGAGAACCCTGACCACAACGACGAGGATCTGTACACCCACCAGACCGATTCTGGTGGCTGTTTCCAATTCAACCGACTGAGGGCATACGAGACGGCTCAGGAGACCGAACTCGATCACCCGACGAAGTATGACGAGGAGATTATCCTGGCTTATAATGAGGACACGTTCTATCCCAATCAGAAGGCCGTCTACTACTACCCTGTGATGCAAAAGTCACACATCCGCCCGCAGCGAACCAAGAACATCGCCCGTACCATTGGTATTGCGGATGAACAGGAGCAGATCGTTGATCAGCTTGATGTTACCGTCCATGACCCCAGTGATGAGATGCGCGATGTCATGACTAGATACCGTGAGCACCCGCTGGGCTGGGATCAGGAAGAGGAGGAGGACGACGAAGACCATCACGACAGGCCCGAGGCCAGTGGGCATCGTCGCAGCAGCAGCCCGGAAGCCCGGCGGTCTAGATCGCCCTCCGAGGACCGGGACGCGGAGGGCGAGGACGAGGAGTAGGAGAGAGATGGGTGAAGGCGGGTATACTGTACATTTGCATCCTAAGGGCCTAGATATCATCAACGGCACGGGAAGACGACGGACGATGATGTGGCTCACTTTTTATGGCGAACTAGGGCTTGCGGCGTAGGTTTAATTCATTACATGTGATAGCCTTGAAATACGAAAACATTGGACTCTTACTGTACTCCATTTCCTCGCTCCGTGATGCAAATAATCTAGCCACTGAAGAGTCATTCGCAGAGCCAGAAACAGACTTAAGCAAGTATAATCTAACAAAGCATTTGTCCAGAAGCAACCGGAACGCCAACGTATCCCATCCCTTATGATAGCTTTTTTACCAACAGCACCATGTACTCCAAGCCCATTTCATATGCGAGTTGATAACCATTACATGTCCATATCTTCATCAGTCCTTCGGGAGCTTCTTGTTCGAGCTAGCCCGATCATATCCAATAACTTCTCGATTGTCATCAATCACCCGAGCATACCTACACCAGCGTCAGTTATCGTCTCTCACGAACCCCTCACAACTCATTCCAAGGCAAGGCAAGGCAGGGAGGGAGTTACTTACTCAAGCATCAGCCGAAAGAACCACGCCTCCATATCAACCTGTCTGAACGCCTGCTCCGCCCACTCCCTGCTCATCCTCGCAATCCTCTCCGCTTCCCCTCGCGCTGCCTCCTCCCGCTCAAAGTACCGCACCGCCTCGAGCCAGTCGTCCCCCTGCAGACTCAGCGGTATGTAGTGCGCCCAGGGTCGGAGCCACTCGGCGTGCCACTCGCGGAAGACGGCGAGCTTGAGGGCCAGGCTGCGGCTGCGGAGAAACGCACGGAAGCGTCCGGAGAAGGCGTTGCCGTCCATGTCGAGGAGATAGCGGTACGACCAGGCGGCTTGCTGGTCTGCCGCCGTCGTGACGTTGAAGAAGGCCGCTTGGGCGGTGCAGTCGCCGGGGTCGCATTGCCCGATGTGCGAGAAGCGCACGTCGACGAGGTCGCGGAAGTCGCCGCGGGGTACTTCGCTTGCGTCCCAGCCGGGGGTGGCGTCTTGCTGGTTGACGAGGATCTGGGCCTGGTCGTGGGAGTTGAGCTTCTGGACGAGACGTTGGCGGTGCTGTCGCCTCCAGCGGCCGTTGCGGCTGTAGCCACCAGTCGTGGAGCCGCGCCAGTACAGCTTGCTCTCCTTCTTCGCCCACTCCATGTCCATGGTCTCGTCGTACTCGACCCTGTCGGCCCAGTCCCAGGGGGAAGGATAGACGAGGTCGCTGTAGGACGAGATCTTGGACTGGGAGAAGATGGGGAAGAGGTCCTGGACGACTCGGTACGCGTTGGGGCCATCGAAGAAGCCAAAGGTCGAGCTGAGCGAGGGCGAGAGACAGATGTCGGACATGGCGGTGGTGTTGTAGATGAAGCCAAGCTCGCTCATGCTGTACTTGCTTCGATGGTCCTCCCTGTCTTCTTCCTCGAGACACCGGGCAGGACTATCTGGAGGACAGGACAAGCGAGAGTGAGACCAGGTCGGCTGGTGAGAGAACGAGTTGAAGCGTGTCATGGTCGTTTCCTCAAACGACTTGCCGTCACTCAACTCAGGGCTCGTCTTGGAGAAGTCATTCGCGGGATTGGACACGGCCAGGGCAGCAGGCATGTTCTTCTCCCTCGCAGTTCGGACCAGTCTAGCCAAATCATCATGCGGAAGAACGACACGAGACTCGTCGTGCATGTTGAACGCCAGGTCCATGTCCGGGAGATAGGCAAGAAACCGTTGCATCATTCCCTCTGTCGCATTCTGCTGCCACTCAACACCTCCCTGGATGTAAGTGATCTTGTGGTCCCGGATCGCAACTCCGATAAGTCCATTATCAAATCCCAGGGCCTCCTTCGCCCGCGCTCGAATGGTCTTTGGCCTCAATCCCCAAAACGGCGTGATCAAATCGTATATAGTATCGAATTCGTCCACGAGCTTGACTCCGTTGTCCTTTGCGAACTGGAACCATTTATCAAAGTGAGGCGGTGGCGGCATCCCATACCTGCGACGGTACTCTCTAACAGCATCATCGAGCGTCTTGGACTGCTTCGCCTTCAAGTCCTCAAACTCCCGCTCCGCAGTCTTGATCAGATACGGAATTGGATGTATGCCCGACTCTGGGATCCTCTGGGGCTCCGGGCTGCCGTCAGATTCCACGACGTCATCAACGGCTGGTGATGTAGGAGAGGGCGGTGGTTGCGCTGGCGCTTCATAGTGATTCGGCTGGTCGGGGGGGATTCCGAGGAGGGAATAGACGCAGAAGACGAAGAAGACGATCGCTGCTATTGAGACGAGCTGGCGTCTCTGAGAAAATCGTGCTGATAATAGAGACATTGTGACGGTGGTTGGTTGGCGTCTCCGTACCAGATGGAGCTTCGTCGATAGCCTTGAACCGGCGATTCCAATGAGGATATCTGTATATACGGGAGCTAGTCGGTGAAGATCGTGGACTCGTGAATCAATCTAGCATAATCATTGTAGAATAGGAGTATAGTAGACTATCAGACGTCGTTAGTGTGTGCCTGATTTCAACAGCATAAGCACAAGATGAGATCGAGTTGGACACTGAAGGTCGATATTCAGAGCATCGAATACAGTAAGAGTGCTCTGATTGGTCCATTAGCTGTTTAGTTGTTTAGAAGAAAACAGTGGCGGGGCACGTCACAGGCCATCTCGACGTTGGCCCAACGACTCCACCACGACATCGCAAAATATCACCACATCCAACATCCAACTTGGGGTTCATGAAATATCTTGACAGTCCAATATTTAGCAATCTACCAACTATTCCAATTGCATAGAGTCTTTGGTTCATTGTGCTTGATTGAATGTCAAGACACACGTCACTGAGCTGTATTGGCTACGGCGAGTTTAACTGTAACATCATCCACACATACACACACTCAACACACAGAAAAGTCACATCATTTGAATCGGCAGCTCTGAGCATCTCGTCAAGGTTCAATTCTAGTGCTCGCGTGTGCGACTAGTTCCACGGCTATAAACAATCGCACCGGTCATTGTCATCATGATCCCACCCAACGCCGAGAATGCCAGATTTTCTCAAAAGACTTTTGTTTGATATCCGTCCCTTTTAGTAGAAGAAGCCAATGATCTTGCCGGCGACGTGCTTGCGTCGGGCCTCCTCGTGGTCCATGATACCAGCAGAGGTGGTGAGGATGACGTAGCCGAACTGACGGGCAGGGAGCAGCTTGACAACCCACTTCTCGAGGTCGGCAAGACGGACGTTGTATCGGGGAGAGATGACACCGGTCTTGTTGAGACGGCCGTTCAGCTGAACGACGATCTTGCCGGAGCGATGATCGTCAAGCTCTTCGAACTCACCGATGTAGCCTGGGAAAAGTTGTCAGTAATGTTTCGAGAGACTAAACGCTAGACATCATGGGTAATAAAAATCAGAAAAACGTGTAAGATCTCCGAGTTTGAATCTATCGGCAACTTATAGGGGCTGGGTCGTGGAGCAGTATCGACGGTCGCCCTAGTTATCATGCCGAATGTGGAGAAAGAAAAACAAAAGACGAAGTGAAAAAAAAAAATGCAATCTAACGTCCTATCACATACCGTGGCGCTGCATGACCTGGAGGAACTTGACGATAACCTTGGAGGAAGGTCGGATCATAACCTGACGCTTTCCAGCCTTCTCGGCGTTGTTGATGGCGTTGAGCGCATCGTGGAGGACGGAAGTGCGGACCATTTTGTCGGTTTGTCGAAACGGAGATTCTCAAATCGAGGAGGGATATGAGGTATCTGCCAGAGTCGTCGATGTTAGCCTTCCAAGGCCGTGAGCGTGAAGAGTGCCCTCAACAATCGATCGCGAGGGTTCTGCCGCCCAGTGCTGAAGAGGAGAAGCGTATCGAAAGGACGTCGCCAACCGGTGCATCTGTCCATCGTGGAAGTTTTTTTTTTTTTTTCACGGCAGGCGACGCCTTCGATTGCTCTCCTCCGCCATGGCAAAAGGCATCATCCTACAGGATTCGAGTCGCTGTTGGCGTTCAGTCATACATACCTCGGTGAATTATCGTCGTTCGTTGATGGATTGTCACAGGAGGTGAGTGCTGCAGTAAAAAAAAATTAAATGCTGCAAAACGGGTGGGATTGGGTGAGTGTTGGTGTGCCCTGGTGGTCCGTGCACGTAAAAATGCCCTAAGCGTGTGCGCACTCGGGGTCGTTTAGATTTCGGCAAATCTCTGTGGCTCCAAACGAAGACATTTCCAGATCACGACTCAAAGCCCCCCCCCCTTCCCAACTCTTCCTTTTCCTTGATACACATAGAAATCTTCGAGGATCGCCCGACAAGAAAATCAATCCAAGATGGTGAGTTTCGCAGGCGCCCAGTTTTCCCCGCGACCATCAATTGTCCCAGGCCGAGAGGGAGCTCTTGGCCAATTTTGCCATAGTGGGGGATTTCTTTTGGTCGAGATTGGGTCGCTAACATTTTGTCGCGATAGTCGGACGTAGAAGAGAACACCCCCGAGGTCGCCGCCGATGTTGTTGAGGTTTCCGGCGATGCCCCCAAGGGCCAGATGTCCATTCTCGATGCCCTGAAGGGTGTCCTGAAGCTGGCTCTCATGCACGATGGTCTCGCCCGTGGTCTCCGAGAGGCTTCCAAGGCCCTTGACCGACGACAGGCTCACATGTGTGTCCTGAACGAGAACTGCGAGGAGGAGGCCTACAAGAAGCTTGTTGTCGCTCTCTGCAACGAGCACAACATCCCCCTTATTCAGATCCCCGACGGCAAGCAGCTCGGCGAGTGGGCTGGTCTCTGTACGTTTTATCCGAGGCGCCATGGTTGGGGTTTTTTTTTTCTCGGTTACACGGAGTGCTAACATGTCATCACAGGCGTCCTGGACCGTGAGGGCAACGCCCGCAAGGTTGTCAACTGCTCCTGCGTCGTCGTCAAGGACTGGGGTGAGGAGTCACAGGAGCGATCCATCCTCCTCAACTACTTCCAGACTGAGCAGTAAAGGTTTGGACGGCGTTGGATGTGATTGCGATTAGAGATGCGGACTTGGTTTCGAGGCCGCGTGGCACGACTTCGTGGTTGTACTCTAGCCGCTTCGGATGGCATCTGAATGGGTTCAGGCCTTATGTCTCATGGCCATGTTGCATTGAGAGGAATAAAAAAAAATTGGGCATCATCAAGCATTTTTCTCCAGTTGACTGCTTCTTGTGTGCGTGTCTTGAGCTGTGTCTAGAGGTGTATGCTCAAAGGCCGTTGTGCTACTACTCGTACATAACCTCGAGTCTATGCTGTGATTTGAAGGTCCTACTTGCGTCCCTCCACCTAGTAAGCTGTTAGGTATCCGTTCGATAGGTCGTTCGATAGGACGTTCGGTCCCCGTGTCTCGACTCACCATGATGATGTGATATCCAAACTCGGTCTTGGCCTCTCCAATCTTGGGGCTAGCCGTCGTGCTGGTCTCGAGCCCATAAGCCACCTCTTCGAACTTGGGATCCAAGCTGCCCTTGGTCTTCCATCCAAGCGAGCCTCCCTGCCTAGCCTTGTCCTCCGAGAACTCCTTCGCGACCTCATCGAACTTGACGCCTTCGTTCAGCTTGCCAAGGGCTTCTTCCTTCTTAGAGTGCTTCTCACACTATCCATCGCCACTCGAGTGGTCAGTATGTGCATACGAGGCAGTAAAACGGGCAAGGTGATAGCTTCTGCCTGTTCAGAACTCACCAGAATATGGCGGACGTTGATGCTCATGGCACCTTTGGTCTTCCCGCCGCCGCTCTCTTTGCCGCTGTCCTTATCCTTGCCACCACCTTTTCCCTTCCCTCCACCCTTTCCCCCGCCTTTATCGCCGCCCTTTTTATCGTTTTTACCCATCTTCCTCTTGCCGCGTAGTTGGACTCCTTCGTTTAAAAAGTCGTCACACGAGTTTTTGCTCTGGCTAAGATGGGCGGAGGGACGGGAGGGGTGAGTGAAGTTGCCCCGCCATATCCATCCCACATTGGAGTTACCCGTGCGCTAGGACCCTGGAAGCTTGTGAGACGTTCCATGTCTCCCAACTGTGCGCTCATCCTTTCACGATACGTATTCGAGTCAACACCCAAAGGAAACGGCTCCTCACAGGCCTTTTTTTTTTCTCCCTTCTCAATAACACAAGTATCTAAGTATCAAAATCGTCATTATACCATACCACTTAGCTAGTTTCTCTGAGATTCGTATCTTAGGTTGCTTCAACGTAGACACACGAACAGGTTAATTCCTTAAACCGCTGTTGTCTTACAAGCATGTGACTAAGGTACCCATAGTAGGTAGTTCAGGTCAATCCAAAGGTAGTCGACTCTATTTGTAATGCCCCTTCTAATCTGCCCGCAGCTTCTGTTTAACTCGCTTCCTCTTTCCACCAACCTCTCGGCCCTCTTCCACTTCCAGAAGAGCCTCACGCTTCTTTTCAGACACGATCTTCAGAGAATCGCGAACCACCCGCGTCTCCAGATTGACACCCTCCTCCTCCCAGGCATCCATCTCACGACCAACTCGCTCCTCAATGGTCAGGGCCAGCTCCACGTCCCGCTGACCAACAAAGCTGACGGCCTCACCCCTGCGACCCGCTCGTGCTGTACGACCGACACGGTGAATGTAGTCGTCGGGGTCACGGGGCAAGTCGTAGTTGATGACGAGGCTGACCTCCGGAATGTCCAATCCACGGGCTGCCACGTCGGTAGCAACGAGGATTCGGGCCGCCGCGGCTCGGAAACGACCCAAGTTATCTGTTCGCTGCCTCTGAGGCAACTTGGAATGAAGCGAGGTAACTCGGTGTTCCAGGAGTCGGAGCAGATGGTGGAGGTAGTCAGCGGTGGAAGTCCGATTGCAGAACAGGATGACCGTCTTATCCACGTTGCCCTCGGTGAGCAGGAAGGCGTGTAGGTAGTGCTCCTTGTGAGTAACAGGTATCTTGACATACATCTGCTTGAGCGTCGCAGGAATAGCCAGCATCTGGGTGTCAACCTCACAAACAAACACGGGCTGCTTGCCCGGCTTAACAGGCAAGTCCTTCAGAGCCCTCACTTCTGGCGTGATGGTAGCAGTAAAAAGCAATGTCTGTCGATCCGTAGAGGGAGGCAGAACTGAGAGGCATTCCTCGACATCAGGGAGCATGCTACCAGAACCAGTTCCATTGAGCAACCGGTCAGCCTCGTCGAGAACTACGTAGCGGACTCTTCTCAATCCGCAGATAGTATCTTCACCAGACGTGCGTACGTGGTCTGCCAGGCGGCCAGGAGTTGCGATCACAATATGCGGTCGTTGAGCAAGCTGGATAGCCTGGGCCCTCATGTCGGCGCCTCCTGTCACAAGGATTGCCTTGAGGCTCTGAGGAGACGAGATGGCTTTGAACTGCTCGTAGATCTGGAGGGCCAGCTCGCGAGTCGGAGTCAGGACGACAGCAAAAATAGCTGTGGGATCCTCTGCCCATTTCTGGAGAATTGGCACCGCAAAGGCGACCGTTTTACCAGAACCGGTTCGACTACCGCCGATACAGTCCCTCCCTTTCAGGATCTCAGGAATGCAGCCCTTTTGAATACCCGTCGGCCGGTTGATGGCCATGTTTCCCAACGACTGGACGAGCCATGGTCGGACAGTGAGTGCGGAAAAGGTAGTATTGGGATCGGTGGGCGCGAGGATGGAGGCTTTGGGTGCTGTGATGGCTTCCTCGGGGGCTTGTGTTCGAGTTGTCTGCGCGCCGCGCTTGACCCGAGATGGGGCCTTGATTGTTGCCAACGCCTTCTTCAGTTCTTGGTCCTCATCGTCGTCCTCGTCGTCTTCATCCCCATTATGAGCCGTGGGGGAGGGCGAAGTCCTCCGTCGTTTTCGGGACGCGGCACTGTCGAGATAGTCGGACTCGTCAGACGATGAGGCCACATCAGACTGGTGGGATTCCTCTGACGCGACAGTCGCGTGGTCTAGATCGGCAGACGGCAACATGGCTTCCGGCTTTATAAATTGGACGAGTTGAATGAATCTAGTCCATCAAGTGCGAAAAGCGAATAGGATTTTTTTTTTTTCGTTGGTGACATGGATGCGTCGCAGAATCCAGCTTGAAAAAAAAAGGAGTGGGTCCCTTCGTCCACTAGCGATTGCAGCGGCAGCGGACGCGGAAGCCCTGGTGGATACATCAGGGGTAAAGGGCCAATGAATTTTGTGTGTTGCTAGACGCGCGCTTAGAAGCGTTGACGATCAATTCCTTTTTGGAAAGGGGCTATCCGTATTCATCCATCCCAAGTCAAGCCTTGGCTTGGTCATAATGCAACGCTCTACTCCGTAATCTGTAAAGGGATGCTAGATCCATCAAGGAAACCGCCGCAACCGCGCATTGGCCGACTGCTGTTGACAAGGGAGATTAGAAGCCGAGACCCGGGCGCTTGTTTTGCCGTGGTCGCCGTGTGAGAAGTCTCACGGTTGCGACGAGGGTCCTTGCAGCAAATGAGGAGGCGCCTCGGCAGGTGACGTGATGTGATGAGATGAGACACGAAAGCGGCTGATTTGATTGATCGTTGATTTGATGGAACTACTGACTGACCGACACAAGTCTAGCTTTTCTTTGAGGCAAAGTTCTATTGCCACAGACGCATGTGCATCAAGCCGTGGAGACGAGTAGGTTCTCGGCACGTTGACAACAGGTAAATTGAGCTGGGCAATATCATGCATCCATCCGGAAGACGCTCCGAGCCCTACCTACCTAGTTGTTGCGAACACAGCCCGAGGTCCAACGTCAGGAAATTATTCCCAAGGCAAGTCTGTAACACAGGTCCAGCAGGGCATCGGCTGATGAGCCCCAGCGCCCCAGACGTTTGCTTGCGGTTGGACCACGTCGATGCAGGCGGGTGCCATACCGCAGAACGGCGACTCCACCAACTGTTATGCTATGCAATGCAGTGTCGCCCGCAGGTAGGCAGGCAGGCATCCTGACAGGGCATCATCGATCGAGAATGGTAAGGCGAAGAGGAAAGGGCTGAGAAATCTCCGGAGAAGGCAATTGCTGCGATATCAGAGAAAGGGGAATTGTTCAGCAATAGTGAGAGGGGGTGTGACGTTGAAAGCTGTGTAGGAAGAGCGAATTACAGCGGTTGATGTGAGGTATACCTACTAGGTACCTATCTCAAATACCCACATGAAAGTGCTGTACTTACTCCAGGTGTACTGGGGCAGCCGAAGCATGCGTAACCAGTTTTCATTTTCTTCGTCACCTCCTCTTCGGGCATTGGAGGTGGTCATCCCTTGGCCTGCATCCACGGCACAACAAGACACCGAAGAGGAACAAACGGTAAACAAACAACACGCAAGCCTGCTGACGTTGATACTACTGCTACTCACACTATGTAGGTACCTCCCTACAGGTCTATTCAACCTAAGCGCTGGCACTTTAGCCATTCCCAAAGTACCTACCAGCCAAGTGCTGTACCTGAAGTACGTACCTAGGTAGAAGGTAAGGTATAGGTACCTTGGGAAGCAACCTGTCTCCCCTGCGTCTCAACGGCCCAGAGTTATGGAAACCCCAAACTCAATCTGGAACCACGGAATACCGGTCTAGCAGCAACGCGCGTGTCGCAGGCGCCTCACATTTAGTGAGGAGGTGACCTCCCCCCCTCTAACCCTCCAAGGACTGAACTCCCAAAGAAGTCGTCCAAGGGCGGATGTGATGGGCCACGTTCGGATAGGTAGCCCAGCCTGGTACCACACCCGAGACACTTACCCAAACAAAAACTCCAAATGCCAGCCGGGGGAAGGTGTCCATGGATCCCCGCCCCGGCCCTAGCGCCTTCCTCAACGCGCCACCGTAAGCGCTGAGTCGCCCCAGTGTCAACGCCGCTGTACCCACGCTGTAGCCAGCCCGAACAGCCCCGCCCTGGTTCCAGGGCTCTTCGGGATGGAGGTCACAGGTGCCCAAGGCGGGCAGGCGCCAACCCTTACCCCCCGGGCAGTGGACCTGGTCTTTTCCAACGTCGCACGCTCCTCCCCCATCAACTGGGTTCGCTCCCGTTCCTCCTCCTCCTCCACAAACCTCCATTTCTTTGCTCTCGCTCTCTTCCATCCTTCCTCTCCTCTCCTCTCTTCCCATCACACGCACCACTCTCTCTCTCTTCTCTCTCCTTGTTTCACATTTTCCCAAATCGACGTGTCGTTCGTCGCCACGCAAGCCGCTTTCGCCCTCCTGACTACCTACCAACCTATCCCTCCCGCCTAGTCCGGCTGTCAGCTACTCACATAATACCTTGCCCAACCAGCTTGCGCTGACGGGTCCTCGCATACTCCGCTATTTCGCTTGGGCTGTCGCTTCTTCAACGGCTACTCTGCCCATCTGCTTCTTTCTTCTTCGACATCTTCACCTCCACAACCAGCAATCTTTGCCTCACTTACATATTGCGCTCTCTTTCGAACTAACAATCCGTAATCTATCGCCCACACCTCGCTGTTCTCATCTCAAGTCCGCAACCAACTCGGATATACCAACAATTCTCCCTCTGGGCGAGGACGACGACGCCGGCCGATCGACGACCTTGACTCCCAGCTGCACATCAGCTGCCCACCTTACTCTACTACCAAGAGCTGATTAATCCACATTTCGATCCTCAATATCTCAACTCACACTTCGACATACCTCTTCTGTCGTGACCAAGCTACGGTCATTTCGACTCCGTCTTTGTCTTGAACAAGCTACCCCAAGCACGCCAAGATGGCCGACCAAACATCCCAAGGTTCCGATTCCGCCCCCCAACCCGTACGCATGACTTCACCCACTACAACATTCCGTTATTCGATACTGACTCTTCTCTAGCCCACTCTCACTCCTATTTCTCTTCCAATCTCCAATGCCGGTCCCTCTCCCGTCCCTCTCCTACGACCCGCCATCCCCGGCGCTAGGGGCCTGGCACGAGCACCGAGACTCGGCCTCGCTATCCCCCCATCACCCAACGCCAAGGCCATTGGAAACCAAGGAGCTCCCGCTGCCGCGCCCTCAAGGCCTCCTCTTCCTACGCTCCATCTAGCCACCCCTATGGGTAGCCAGGTCGCCCCCTACGAACAACCTCCTCGGTTACAATGTGTGACTCAACCGTCCGCGGGTGGTGGCAGTGAGAGCAGCGCAGCTCACTCGAGATCCGGCAGCTTTGGGCCTCTGGATGGTAGGGCTAGCAATCCCACTTCTGCTGGCTCTCAGTATTCCGCCCTCTCTTTCGCTTCACAGTATGGCATCGGTGTGTCAAGAGCACAGGGAACCCCCGATCCTGTTTCCGCGGTGGGATCCATGTACTCGGAGAGGAGTGAAGGCGGCGTGGCGATGGAGAGGGACGGTAGTCTGCAGGGTCTGGAGGCCTTTGACAAGCTTAGTCTCGAAAAGGCCCGCACTCTCGACGTCGACGAACTAGACGAGGAGGGCTGGCGAATTGCTAGTATGGAGAAGAGAATCATGGAAACAGGCAACTTGGGTGAGGGTGCTGGTGGCGCCGTCACTAAGTGCAAGCTCAAGGGTGGCAACACAGTCTTTGCGCTGAAGGTGAGGATAGCCATAACGCAATACGGGTTCTTGGGTTGCTAACTAAACGAACGCAGGTCATTACTACCAACCCCGATCCCGACGTCAAGAAGCAGATCCTCCGAGAGCTTGGTTTCAACAAAGAGTGTGCGTCAGACCACATCTGCCGGTACTACGGCGCATTCGTCGACCCGGCTACAGCCACCATCTCCATCGCTATGGAGTTCTGTGAGGGTGGTTCCCTCGACAGCATCTACAAGGAGGTCAAGCGACTGGGTGGACGAACAGGCGAGAAGGTGCTGGGCAAGATTGCCGAGGGCGTTCTGGGCGGTCTGACCTATCTTCACACACGACGAATCATCCACCGAGACATTAAGCCTTCCAACATTCTCCTCTGCCGAGACGGCGCCGTCAAGCTGTGCGATTTCGGTGTTTCTGGCGATTTCGGAACCAAGGGAGAGGCCAACACCTTCATTGGAACCAGCTACTACATGGCTCCGGAGCGAATCACCGGTCAATCATATACCATTACCTCAGATGTGTGGTCAACCGGAGTAACGCTTCTCGAGGTTGCACAACATCGCTTCCCCTTCCCAGCCGATGGCACGGAGATGCAGCCACGAGCTGGACTTATTGACCTTCTCACCTACATCGTGCGACAGCCTGTACCCAGGCTGAAGGACGAGCCCAATATGGATGTGTACTGGAGTGACAACTTCAAGTACTTTATCGAATGCTGGTATGTATCATCTCTCTCTCTCCCAAGTCCACCCTTTTTCGTCATTTCGCTAACAAGGATACGCAGCTTGGAGAAGCAGCCTAACCGCCGAGCAAGCCCGTGGAAGATGATGGAGCACCCTTGGATGGTGGAAATGCGCACAAAGCGCGTCAACATGGTCAAATATCTTTCCTTTGTTTGGGGATGGGATGCGCAGCCTAAAGCGTAGGCAATTTGGAAAGCACCAGGGTTATTGGTTGCACAGGGGAAATTGAGGGACAACTCTCCAGCGCCACATAAGCCACGGGAGGGGACTGCAGCTTACGGATACACGATCACACTTTGCACATCGTGCTCATGACGACACAAAGGGCTGGGCCTGTCTGTGTCATGGGTCCCCATCCGGAGACACGCCTCGAGGCACAGGCAGAGGCGCGGGTACAACGCCCAGATTCATCACTCTGGAACCCACCCACCCTACTACCTACGATGCAAGGGGTCAATGGTTCGCAGAAAGATCAATCGGAGTTCACGGCGGAGATGATCCGACTCAAGGTTGTCATGCAGGATTGGGATGTGGTTGAAAGTGGGAAAGATTGTGTCGACAGACCAGGATATTTCAAGAGAAGGGTCCGGGAAGATGTCCCATACAGCGCTATGAGCATGTCACTTTTCATGTATTTTCCCTCTACCATTAGATGGGTATCAAATTCTTGGATACACAAACAGATCTCTCTTCGCCCCGTGACCCAAAGTTGGCTATCCCCCCGATTATCCATGTCTATGTCTCCTTGTCTACAGCCACTATCGCCTCAGGCGGGTCTCCCATGAGCTCTCGCAGTGCAACGGTCGCGTATGCACTACGTCCCAGTTGGAACTTGACGATCACCGCTATCTTGTCCGGCTCTTCAGCAGGGGTGGGAGCGACGGCAGCAGGCTCCTCGGTCGTCGGGGCCGGCGCCGTCTGGGCCTCTGCCGGCTCATGAGCCTCCGTCATCTCTACCTCAGTGGTTTCCGTTGCATCGCCTTCGCATTTTGTCTTCTTGGCCACCGACTCGGCATCCACGGCATCCTCTCGTGGGCGCTTATTCCCCCTGGCAGCCTTGGCAGCCTTGATAACGTCCAGGTCGGTCGGGTGCATCTGCTCAGTGTCGTCCGCGAAGGCGCGCACCTCGACGGAGGGGCTGGCGAGGAATCGGTTCATGAGCTTGCGGTACCGGCCGGGGAGACTGAACTCGCGGCGCATACGGCGCATCTTGTGCGGGTCGAGGGCGCCGTTCTCGGGCCGGGCCATGAACTCGACGTAGAAGGTCCCGATGTCGTTGTCTGGGTAGATGACGTCGTAGCCCGGCGTGGGGAGAACGACGTCGTAGACGGTGTACCGGCCGCTGGAGGCTTCTTCGGCGGTGAGGGGGCGCGCGCGCACGGGGGCCTCGTCATCGTCGTCGGCGACGGGGTTGATGATGTCGTCGCCGTCCTGGTCCTGGCCGCCGACGAGGGGTGTCGCCTCAGCGGGTGCGATGACGAGGTCACCGGGCAGGACGGTCTCGCCGTGGAGTTCCCAGCGGCGGCTGGCGGCGTGGTTCCAGACGTAGGACTGGTAGGCGTGGAGGTACATGGAGCGCAGGCCGCGGGTGATGTGGATGAGGGAGCCGATGAAGTCGCGTCTCGACTGGGCGCCCTGCCGGTTGAGGTGTCTGAAGATGCTGGTCTCGGCGGAGAAGCGGCGGGGCATGATCTGGATAGCCTTCTTCACGTCCTTTTCTGTGAGGAAGAGCATGCAGGCTTGGTTTCGCAGGTACTCGTCCCTCTTGGAGGCTTCGTCTGGGATCTCGCCGGCGTCCGCCTTGGCAGCGATGTCCTCGTCGTAGTGAAGAAGCGACTTGACGGCCTCCTCGTACTTGTCGCCGAGTATGAGCTTTCCGATCTCGTGCGTCCCGACGTCGTGGGTGCCGAACCGCTGATGGCCGAAGTAGTTGATCCATCCATGCTCGGCCATGTGCGCCACAGCAGAGTCAACGTTCTTCTTCAACTTTTCCACCCGTTGGGCAATGGGCTCATCGGATGCCTCGCCGACGACCTGGCAGTTCTTGATGGCGATGACGAACTCGTTCCCTAGGAGTTGGCCCAGATACACGGGCTTGTCCTGGTACTCGTAGTCGCCGGTTGACACACCCCAAAGCCTCCCGTTGATACCGGCGAGGTTTCTTGACCGCGTGTAGCGGACGGAGCAGCGCTGCACGGTCGAGGCCCTGCGGTCCTTGGTGCCGGCGTATCCGATGACTTGGGGTTTGACCTTGAGGAAGCGCGCGATCTGGTTGACAGCGTCCATTGTATCGCGATTGTCCTTGAACAGGGTAAAATGGAGATATTCGCCCGCGGGCTTCTCCTCGCGGCGGTCACGACGGTCACGGTTTCGCTTCTTTCCCTTTCGCTGGGGTACGAAGGAGGCGAGGATGGCGCCCTGGTCGCCTGTGTTGGTCTCGATCCGGGACTTGAAGATGCGTCGAATCTCCTGGTGCACTTGGCCGCGCTTGGTTCTGTCGTCCATGGGCTCCGAAGTGACGGTTTTCTTCTTCTCATTCTCGTCTCCGGGGCCGGCCTTGTACAGCTCTACAAGCTCTTGAGTGAACCGTTGGTCGGTCAGAGCTTCAAGGGCAGCCACGTCGTCGGCAGATACCTCTTGCTCTGGTTGGGCGGCGGGCTTCGTCTCAACGCCGTTGCTGGAGGCCTGTGTCGTTTCGCCTCGGTTTTCGCCTTCTTTCTTAGCATCTTCGGTTTCTTTTCCGGTGTCTAGTTTCTGCGGCGCATGTCAATACCTGCACAAATGTTGGGACAAGTATTTGCTTACGGGTTGCTCGTCATCAGCCAGTCCGACCTGGAGGAGATGAAGAACTGAGCCATCCTCCCTAATCTCGTTCACCTGAAAGTCTGAGAACCTATTACGGGTTAGATCCATCCATGACTTGCGACTGGGCAGGGGGCAGAAGAAGTGACATACCTCGTGCGCATGTCGCCCGTCCATGACAAGACAAGAGGGGTGGCTCTCTGGGTGATACCGAGGGACCTCGTGTAAGAAGCACTTCCGCGCACGGTATGGCTGGGCTGTTCAGCCATGGCGAATGCGAATTGGCGTTCGGCGGGATGTGCGCGCGACGACAATTCAGGTGGTTGTAGAGAGACGAGCCCGTCGCGTTTACTTGTTCGATACGCGCAGCAACAGGCGGGGCGTTTCTTTTTGCGATCTGTAATTTTTTTTCCGGCAGTATCTCTGAGAGTTTACGTATCTGGAAGGCGGTGAGGTCGCATCTACAAACTGACTTTCCATAGTTGGTAGGCGGTGAGAGTGGCTGGATTCTTGATTCCTCCTACCCTATAACCTTACATGCAAATGGATGCATCATGAGTCTGATGAGTCTGATAATTGATTACTTCTTTCGATTTATTGCCAATGTCGCACTCGATTAAACTCCTGACTTGACACCATATCCTGGCTCCGTCCTTGTTATATCAATTACGCACAAATCCTCCTTCGCCAACGCCTCCAGCATCACAACAACGGGGGGCACTTTCATGTGCTTGTCCAATGCTTCTTGGTCGTCGTAGCTATTATCGATGTTAGTGCCTTTTCTTAAGTTTTCTCCAGGGGTGTTTCCAGATTCTAGTTACCCTTCCAAGACGACAAATTGTTCCTTGCCGCCATTCAACTCTGATATACCCTTGTGCAACTCGTATCGGTGAACGTATGGCTCATTGGCCTGGACATAATCGTAGCAAGCCCCGAAGAGGTCAAGAAACTATATAAATGATGAGTAAGAACCAATCAAGAGATGCTCTCAACCTACACGCTGCGCTTTTCCCGGCTTGAGATTTACTACAGCTGTCAACTGGATGGGCGCCATTTTGAAGAGATAGATAGATAGATAGATAGATGATAGAGATATGTTGTTGCACTGATCGATACGACATCACATCGATGAATGTTTGCTCCTTTATGAGTGACTGGGGTATAACGTTACCCTGGAACCCTGGAACCCCGGCACCTTAACGGCGGATAACGATTGCCTAAACAACCAAACCAGCCGTCAACCAAGGGGGGCTGGCGCAACGGTAGCGCGGTAAGTCTCAACCGAGGCACAATGTGGAAATCCTCATTCTAATGCCTCATGCAGTCAGATTCCAGTCAATGCCTCTCACGAGGAAATTGGTGTATCCTGAAGGTTAAGAGTTCAAATCTCTTGTCCCTCAAGTTGTCTTTTTTTTTTGCCGGCTTCACCGATGTGCGTGCGTGTGTTTGCATCTATGTCTTTTTGATGGATCTTGTTTGTTCTCTCTCCTTTGCCCGTCTCACCTGCAACGGGGAGATACAGACAGGGACCTAACTTGGTGGTGTTTGGAAGCGTACACGTTTGATAAGTTGTCTGTCTACTGAGACATCTCTGCTTCTCCGGATCCTGTACATCACTTTAATTGTCGTCAATGGTCTCAACGATGTTTCTAGGATAGAGTCTGGAATAATATATTACAGACTTTGACGGCCTGAGCCTTGAAACACTTTCAAGCCTCATTGACCGACTATGTCAACGTAGCCCGGTTACGTCGGGAAGCTCCCTTTGACAAGGATTCATGCCGAATCCCCAAATAGGTAGGTGGTACAGAGTAGGTACCTACCCATGGTCCCAACACAACTTCTCGGGCAGTGCTCTCATCAGTTAGGAAGTACACCTCTCTTCCACACTCATCCCAGCTACCTAGACGAGGACAGCTTTACTAGGTAGTCCCCAATCTTCGATAAAGCCACACTGTATCTCAACGGAAACCTTGGGTCAAGGAGAGGAGTCGGCAGAGAGTGGCAGGGATGAGAAGGGAGGATACGGTACCTCTAAGATTCAGCTGGTCATGTTCGCTCTATTCTCAATCAAGTCCTAATTGATATACACACTACATAGGCAGTATATCCGGCTCTAGACAGAGTGTTTAGTCCCCTCTGTCTCTCTTGCTAGGCTGGTTACTAGAAGGGCCTGTTTTGGAGGGCTCGGATGGTGGTACTGGGTCAGGGGAAGGATACCTAGCAGGCCTGATGTGCGTGCGTTCTGGAGTGTCGTAATCTGACTGATGACTCGCGTGAATACGGTTATCCTCGTCTGTCATCTTGATTCTCCAGACCGGGGCGGAATGTTTGTTCTCGAGAGAGGGGGAATGACGAGGGCAAATAGGTACCTACCTAACAAGGTATGAAGTCGCAGATGCAAAGAATAAAGAGGAATCATCACCAAGGCAACTATCCACATACTCATCCACCTAACTACCTTCCTTCATACCTACCTACTTAACCTACCGTGATGTTCGCTGCCCCAACCAATCACACCGCCCTACTCAACTACGGAACATCAAGTCAACCTGGTCCCCTCTGCACGCCCCAAAGAGTGATCCAAACCACCATCCTCTTCCCCTTTATCCACCAGCATAAATATTCATGGCATCTCACTCACCTATGAAATCAATCTAACCTCTCTGTATCCAGCCGTTGACGCCAGGATTGCTACACCGTCACATTTCGGCCTCTGAGCCTGCATCCTGTCGCCTACCGCGGGGACCGACATATGATGATACAGGTCATGTTTAGGCGAGACAAAGACCTAGAGAAGAGACTGTGGACCACATCTTTAGATGAAAAGGCTATTAAACGCCTGTCATTCCAGTCCAGTCCAGTAACATGGCGGTCGACACAGTCGAGATGCCAGTAATCAACGCCGGATTACCAATGGACCTCTCCAAGGTATGCAGCGCAAATGCACCGTGTTCCCGATATGGACGGTCTTCAGGGATCGAGACGAGAATTCATTAAATGATCCAGTCGACTGCTCCAATAAGCTGATGAGACCTAGACACCCCTGTCAGCTGCCTTCTTCGCCGACTTCTACTGGATGTTGGATGGTCCATCAGACCTGAGAAGATACAGCAGAAGTGAGCAACTCCAACTTGGGCAACGCTCCCATGATGCGGACCAGCTTACAGGATGTAGACCCATTATCTATCATCGGTTCTGCGGTATCTACTGACGACGATGGTTCGTACCTACCCATCGAGTTTGATAACAACTCGCTCTTCGAGCTTTGCGAGACCTGCCGGGCCAATCTTGCCGACGGCCGCAGCCTTGGGCCGCGATGGGAGGAGGCGATGGGCTTTCTGACTGCAGTGCTGAACGACGAGACCGAAGGCAATCCAGTACTCGAGATGGAGACAATCCGGAACGCCAGACTTGATAAATTGCTCGCCGACATGGTGGACTCTGCAGACCAAAAATCTCTAATGCCACTCCGGTTCCGCAACGATGTTGCTTTGGCTGGCGCCCTCCAGCGCCGGTTGAGGGCTCGGTTTCGAGAAGACTACTTTGCTATCGAAGAGGGTCGATACTTGGCTCTGCTCGAGTCGGGCAGGCTCCAAGGTGTGGTGATGAGGGAGAAGCACGAGATTGGGAGAGAGCTGTGGAAAGCCGAGGGCCGCGATATGTCGTCAGAAATGGAGGGAGATCGAGAATTCGAGCCAGGACAGTAAGGGCCTCCAGAATGACCTGATCGGGATGCTATCCAATACTGATGCGGGAGACACTAGTTGGTGGCTGAATCTAGCCTGCGCGCATCGCGATGGCATCGTTGGGAGCGGTCTAGTGACTCCCACCAAGGGGAAGTATGGTGTTGCCGCGTTGCCGCTCCTGACCGGGGACGAATACTTTTCGGAGAATGGAATCATCCGTTACATGAGGGAAGGCAGCCTCTCGGAAATGCCTATCTCGCTCATATCCCGGGTTGGCTCAACTATCCGCATCCTGCGAGGGCATCGGCTCCGAAGTCTTCTTGCACCACAAGCCGGGGTGAGGTACGATGGCCTGTAAGTCAGAACCCTCAGCAGCCCGTAGGCTGGGTCCGTCTCAGTTCTTAACCCTCCTACAAGATACATCATCCGCCAATATGGGCAACGACTCAACGTCAGCACAGAGCTTCACCGTGTTATCCTCACATTGGAGCGCGTCGGTGGCCAGCAACCCATGGAGCAACTCGCTCAGATCCCACGGCCCTCTGAGCTGGATGACTGGAAGCTCTTTGAGAAGTACGAGGGCGAGATGATCAAGAAAAAGATGGGGGACCAGGGATTTATAAGCTGGAGAACATCAAAAGACCAGGAGAAGACGGACCGGGAACAGTACCTGAGGTCTATCGCGTTTCAGATGTCGTTGGCCGACCTTGGCCAGGCAACCTAGGGAAGGACAGCGGGCAGGCCGCCGCACGTCACGAAACGGAGCAGCCTGATGGAAGCGTTGCGATGAACAAGATACACACCCCAGTACCTCTTCGACGAATACCTAGGTGAGTGGGGATCAAGGATCAAGGACTGTTTGAGAGGGCGTTCGATACGTGGGGGTTGACTGACCAGCTATTGAGGCGAAGGGTCTGCGGGGATGGACACTTGGCCGAGCATGGGATTGAATTATGATGAAGAAACCGATGAAAGCGAACGCTGGGCGAATTTTTGATGAGGACCTCCTGATGCCAAGGTGTTCAGTGAGGCGTCCCAAGCAACTGCACAGCCTCGATGCCCTCACCTTGGCTAAGCCACGATTACGGTCGGAGAGCCAGAGGTGCGTGTTCGAAGAGTGATAGAAAAGATTGCCAAGCTCGTGCCGGGCCGTCTTTTGGGTCGATGAGATTGATAGTCTAATACGGATACCCTTGTTGATCCTAGAGGAACAACGAAACGAACGAATCGTCGCATGTGCCATTCTTATTACCGGATCGAGGAAATTGCTGCGATGGTTGGAGATCAACTGCCTCTCACAGCCTGCGTTTGACGTCAAGGGTCGTGGAGGCTATGTGTTTACAACTTCAACACGAGCGTCTTTGTCTGACGGGCGAAACATTGATTGGATGATGGATTGGATCCTATCTATGTACATACAGACGATGGTAAGCGTGGCGTTGCATATGAGGGAGAGGAAGATGGTTGATGATGGGTGCCGAGGATGGCTTGTCAGATTGACAGACACCCATGAAATACACAGACTTAAGCAGCTCGAATGGAATTCTCAATTCTATCTGATCACCAAGTCAAAACGTCATCATATGACACCTGGTCGAGCCCCGCGACAGGCTCAGTCAAGTCATCGAATTGATTTCCTAATCAGGTCAAGACGATGCCGATGCAGGAGAGTCGGATAACGGCAGTCGACGACGTCAGCCCCCTCGCGGAGTTTGCGGCAACTTATGGCTAGGTCGCTCGGGGCTACGTAGGAGATAACGCGGCGGAGAGATGCATTACTGGTAGGTAGGTACAGCGTTCTGATAGGAGGTCTTCCCCGCGGTCCCGGCAGATCGGGACAACAATGGATCCCGTAGCTCTCCGCGGGTTGAGAGGTCATGGGATATGTCGGGACGGGATGCTTCATGAGCCCGAAGACAGAGTCGGGGGTAGGTAGGGACCCATGACGCATTGTGATGATGTTAGATCTTTGGGGATTGAAAGGGGGAATTCCCTATTGGTTTTGGCATGGTTGGCACACGGCACGCACCTTGTGGAAGCTTCTTCGATCAATCAAGCTGGATCCATCTCATTGTATCATCTCATTAGGAATCAAGTTCAAATGTGCAATTAGGTAGGGACGGAGTTGTGTGGATTGATAATCGAACCGTGAAGATCAACAATTGACAACCACCACCGGGGGGGCTCTTACACCCCCCCCCCCCCCCCCCCTTCTCCATTCCCCTGGGAGATCCATCCTCTCTCTCTCTCTCGGCCGGAATGACTGGAGCCTAACAAATCTGAGGGAGGGGATGGATGTGGATGGCTGGCTGAGAAATCAAGGGACCATCCTCGTTTATTCAGCCCCCGATTGCTGACAGCGCGCAGCCCGCTCCACCCATACGATTTGCTGGGAAGCCCACCCCCCCTTGAAAGTCCGCCTTTTGGTTGCTGGGACGCTGACATTGTCGCAGGAAACCTTAACCAGACCAGCGGTCAGTGTGTGTCCCCGTCTCGCACGCGGCCGAGATGGGGATGATGCACGGCGTTGCACCTCGTTGTGCGTGGGATCTCGTCTTGATTGGTGGATTGGTGCTTCAAACCGCAAAAAGGTACGTTTCATGCGTATTGAGGCTTGCTGATGAGAAGTAAAGAAAATCGTATTCTATAAACGAAAAACCATCTAATGCATTTCTCGCACTACTCCGTACACTATCGAGATTTGTAGATGGAAATAGCTATGGTGGCTGCTGCATGGTGTTTTACGGGTGAGGCTAGGTATTGCTGCTGGAAGTTCCAATGGAATGACAATCGAAGGTTACCTCCATGCATTGCAACGTCCATCCGCGGGCCGTATTGTTGGAACTCTGGATCTTTCCGACGATTCAACATCCAGCCGTCAACGGATAAACGAACTGGCTGATACCGAAACAAAAAAACAACAAAAAAAACGATGGGGCCCTGAGATCGGTATCCGTAAGTTGGCGAGAAAATTTCACCGAGTGGCCGATATCGAAACGGCGATGAATCACATGGTCATTCACGCTTTCTAATTTTCTTCTTTCCCGCTTCTTCTCCGCAACAAAAGCGAAAATACTAGTCGCAAAGAAAGAAAAGGCTTTTCAAGAAGCGGAGCTCTGACTCTTTTTTTCCCCTTCTTTTCTTCTCAAACCCTTCCATCCGTGCTACTCCCGTGCACCGGTGGCCATTCGGACAGTTACGGCGGCGGGTCGGGGCACTCGGGATTCACTAAAGTCCGGCGTGGCCGGCGTCTGGTTTTATTTTGGGGTCGTCTAAGGCTGAAGGGGAAGAGAACGGGGCGCTTTGAGAGGGCACGGGACCGGAGACTTACTCGGGGGTGGATTCAAAAACGCCGACTGGAAGGGGGATGGATACAGGACACAATGGCAGCGGAGCTGTGTCGGCGCCGATGGAGGCGGCGTATGTAGGGTACCTACTTCATAGTCAAGGTTGACTGGTTGATTGACGATGATGATCTCTATCCTACATGGGAATAACTAGGTACATGGAGCGCAGCCGGCTCTAGGCATCCATTCCAGTCGAGACGAAGCGATATGAAAAAGGGCTGAATTAACCACGTTTGCCTTGACGTGGAAAAAGAATAGGCAGCCGCATTAAACAACGCCTTGGGCAACGAAACGCCTCACTAGGGGTGACGAAACTTCCTACCTAAATGAAGGTTAATATGAAGGGAGGGCACGTAAGCAGGACACGATTAAAGGACTGGATGTCACCATGAAGAGGTGACGATTCGACCCTCGCTAGCGCCTCTGATTGGCTCGCATTTTTCGCATTCGTTGTTCAGTCCGTAGGCCGACAACCACTAATCAAGGGCGGCCGACCGTGACTCCAAACAAGATGCTCAGCCCTACGAAGTAGGGGCATAGGTACGTACGTGGACAGGCTGTGCTGGACTGCGTCCTCCTGCCCACGCTGACTGGCTGCAGCCCACCACCACATTTCTCGCTCTCGCGTTTTCACTCATTCATTCATTCATCCGTTCCGTTCCCACACCCCTGGATTAACCTTTCGCGTTGGCCCGCCATTCCTCCCGCTCGATACGGCGTACGAAGCCGCGGACACGGAGCGATCCAGGACCGATGGCCGCCGGGACGTCTCACAATACGTGTTGAGTGTGTGTGTGATAGCTGCGAGAAGGCAGAGACATGCAGTAACAAGTTATCATAACGAATAGGCATAACGGTGTCTTTTTTTTTTTTTTGGTGCCGCCTGCTGGGGGAAGCTCAACAAAAAAGCTGCAAGATGTACTAGTTATTGAGGCAATCGAGACATGATCATCCACCCAGGTTGTCATCGTGACAGGAGACACATAACGCGAGAGACATACATGGGCACGGGATTCGTCATGTCTTGTCTTTTTGCTGAGAACCATGGTTGGAGGGAGGGAGGAATTGCAAATTGACGATAGCGATAGCGATCGCGATCGGGTAAGAGTCACACATACACCGTCGAGTCACACTTCCAACAATGGATTATTGTCGGTGACAACCATTAAATCGGCTCCGACAAGGGCGTGCATACCTACAAGAACAAAGAGCCACCAGACCAAAAGGGCGAGCGATAAGGTTTCGCGTTGCTGAGAAATGCCCTGAGAAGGAGCCTTCCCGTCTTTGGAAAGGTTCAAGAGGATTTGGCTTGCAAATGCACCCACTGATTTGTCGTGCTTCTCGGCGGAGCTAGACGGAGTTGAGAACATGGATGGACGGAGTTTTCTAAGCAGCGACACTGCGCTGCTGACTGACCCCAACCCAGCCCGGCTTGCGATTATGAATCACCTTGCGACAACCCTGTGCGAGTTCTGCGAGGCCGTTGGTGCGACGGACGTGGACGCTTACCGTGTATGGTTCAATACTTGCAACATGCACCAGCCTGCCTCGACGTGATGCAAGCAACCCAAAAAGCCCATTTCCATTGTACGGAGAAAGGCGCCCAAGAGGAGATGCTGATTTTTTTCTTTATTGCCTGCTTGCTTGCATTTTCGCGCGTCACCAGGACAGAAGAGCACAGAGCAATAGCAAGGGAACGCGCGGGGGGTAGAGGGGCCACGCGGCGAAGCGAGCGATGCCCTTGTAAAAAAAAGAGAGCTCCCGGAGATGGCAGAGTTTTGGACAACAACTCAATCGAGAGGACCAGGAATCTACCATGGAAGAGACCTTGTCTTGGGTACCAATTCTGACGAGGGTACTTGAGCACCTGCGCGTTTCTTCGGCCTGCCCGAGGTACCCTTGGCTTGGTAGGGACCTTGCGCCCTCGGAGGTCCGCGGGGATGGACCAGCGAGCGTCTTTCCCCCCAGCAGCCCAGCAGCCAGCATCCACCCCGGTATCAGTCAGCGGACCTCTCAGCCTGTCCGGCCTCGTTTGCCAAGAACTGCCAGGGGTACGTGCGAATCTCGTCCGAATCTCGTCCGGAGCCTTTTTTTCTTTCCTCCTCTCCTCTCGGTTCTTGCTTGGTGAGGCGGGTCCCCTTGCTCGCGGCTTCGCGGCCTTCCGGGTGACACACCCCACACGCCCCCCGGACATGGTGGGTCCCCTCTCAACGAAAGGCACACGCCCCCCCTCCCCTTGTCCCCCTCACTCCGTTGTTGCGTCCTCTCCTCGCACTCCTCGGGTCCGCGTGTGCCAAAGTCCGCCCAGGCTTAGCGGGCATCTCGGGCATAACTCCATCCCCCAGGGACCCGCGAGACAAGCACCTAGTAATCCGTGAAGGGGTCACAGGAGTTAAAAAGATTCCGTATCCCCTCCCCCCCAGTTCTCAGCTCCAGTCTTTCCTCCCAAACATATCCATCTCATCCTTCAACACAGACATCATCGCACAGTATCTTGACGAGCCTCATCCTAGCAATTCATAACCAACCTAGACGGCACATCAAGGTCCATCATCTCCACAAGTCCTAGCTTTTTTTTTCTGAAGCACACGAGACCCGGCTAGCATAGCACCTTATCACCCAATCCCGACAGTCATTGTCACCACCGTCCTGCCGCTCAACACCCCTGCCCGCTAAATAGGCTTGCCGCAATCGGGATCGCTGCCTTGACTCACAACATCAATCGCCAATACATACAAAGAGGCCAATACATCCTCTCTTACTTTTTTCCAACATGTCGACGATAACTTCATCATCATCCATTCACCGGCAATCCGCCCCCAACTCCTCCTCCTCTCTCCGACAAGCCGCCCTCAAGAAGAACATGTCCATCACTCAGACCTACTACCTCGCCCACAAGGCCCGGGCAAAGCTCTCTCGCGAGGCTGCCCAGGCTGACCACGATCTCCGCCTGCTCGTCGGCCACGCCAACCTGCTAGACTCTTTGATGCTTGAGCTTGCAGATGCCGAGCGGGAACAGGAGCGGTGGTTTAACCAATCCGTTCGCGGAGCCACCAATGCCCAGCAAGAACGACATGTGCAATGGGCCGATAACATTGTCGAGGAGGAAGATGAGGACGACTACGACTCCGATTCTTCTGACTCTGACGACTATCTCTCTGACGATGAGGACATTGACATGTCCAACAACACCGTCTCCGCTCCCACCAAGGCCATGAGCCCCAGGATATCTAACATCGACCTCGACGACGAGATGGCCGATGACCTGGAGGAGGACTATGCTCACCTCGAGCTCGTCCGAACGCCATCACACTCCAACTCCCCACCTGAGCTTGTCGACCACGACTCAGACTCATCCGACGACGATACCATGCCGCCATCGCCTCCGCAACCCACTCTCAGCTTCGACGAGAAGGACGCCAAGGAGCAGTCGCAACAACAAGAACAAGAAGACGAATCCAATTCATTTTTCGACGAGGAATACTACCTGCCACCTCGAAACCCCGCGAGGTTGGTGTCAGCCATTTCGGTCTACTAAAGACTCCATTTGACGACAACGGCCTTTTCCTCCAAAGCGAATTGTGATTTCTCTTTCAGCGACTTGTTTCAGCTATACCAAGCGATGACGGCATAGCACGGCGTTTCATTATATCCAAAGACGGGGGATACCACATGGGAAACGCGGAGAGACAACAAAAAAGCATTTGCATTTACATTTTCCTACTCTACATCGAACAATCTGCTACTCTACTCGGCGCTTGGGATTTCCTTTTTTTTTTTTTTTTTCATTGTGTCTATTATTGCAACAAAGGATACACCTTCACACCACTCAAGAAGAACAAAGAAGGAATATCAACCAGGGAATATGGGTAGCACTCATGGATATTTTTGGGTATCATGGGTTGAGTGGTGAGCCTTTGATAGGCAGCCATCCCCAAAGGAACAGGTAGATAGCTCACCCAAAAAAAGAAACAGAACAGGGGTCAACCCATGGGTCTTGGGTGCCCGATCTCAATCGAAATACAATTAATCAAAAACATTTTAAAAAACATTATTCTCTCATCTCTCCCATTGACTGCAATTCCTATCGCTCTCAATCATGATAACCGGCCAACTTCCCTCGGTCAGCCGGCTATCTCTCATCCATCATCGGCGCTGACGCCATGTCTGCCGCAGCTGATAAAGTCCTTATCAAAGCGCGCTAAGGGATTTCGCGATATCGGCGTTCGGTCTGAATCGTGCGCCGACCCAGGGCCTCAGCCAGCAGCCAGCGAGGCAACCCGGTGCGGCTCGGCATTTTGTTCAAACTTGCCCTTTCCCTGCTCGACCGCAACGCGCGGGTTGGCCGGCGTCTGGCTACACGGACGCCCCTCGGAATCGCAAAACACGGACCACGCCCCCCCTTTTTCGCCCTTTACTCGATTCGTGTTGGTTCTCGGTGAATCGAGAAACGGGATGATTCATCAGGGCTTCTCTTTCGTTTCGGTTGACCTTGAGAGAAGAAAGAAGAAAGGCCCGCCATGTGTGTCCGTCCCACTTTCCCATCAAGGTCCGAAATGGCCAATCGGCGCTGGGAAGCGGTGCACTCAACGGGTTCGGGGGGGTTTCTTTGTCACCGGTGAGATGTGCGTCAGCCAGTAGAGACATGATATGATGGCCAGTGTCAAAGGAAGGGCTTGTTTGGTTTTCTTGGGAGCGGGGCGGCGGCGAAGAGTGAGTGAAGCGGGCGACATGCACATGCAGGAAGGCAGTGGTTATCGGAGGTTACCAAGCCCCGATAGCCCGCCAAGCAAAAAAAACAACATGACAGGCAAAAAGAGGCAGACGGATTGATTGATTGATTGATTGCACGTCAGTCAGCTAAGCTAGGCAGCCCATTCTCGCATTGGAGTGAAAAGGTTGTTCAGAGGGTCATTATCAGTTCATTCTTGCTACACGGCTGTCTTGGGACCCCCCACGCTCTTTGTCCTTTGATCCATTACTGACGGAGTACAACTACAGGCAAAAAAAAAGGCCTTTGTTCGGGAACAGGATCGCCCTTTGTGTTTTTGTTTTACTCGGGAACTACCACCACCCCGCCGAGAAAGAGGTCGGGGCCCATCGACGATGGCTGGTTCTCCCACGAGGACAAACGCCGTGCCGTCCGGGGCGGAAGACATTGCACGGCATGACCCATCCGGCCGACTAACGAGTTGGGAGTCAACAACAACCTAAGGTAGTGGGCCTCAAAAAGGGCAAAAAAAAAAGACAAAAAAAAAAGGAAAGATAGAACACCAAGAGCAGGCAGGCAGCCAGACCGGGATAGGCCATGCATAAAATTTTCTTACGGACGCGGGTGGTCGGAGGCCCATATGACTCCGCTTCAAGGTTCTTTTCTTGCTGTGGTTGAGGCACGAACTGGCCCTGATCTTGATGGGTTTTCATGCTATTCACGGATTTGGGCCCAGCAAGGTTACTTACTTACTGTCCTGTCTGTCATCTGTCGTAGGGCCATCATGGTTGCCAACCCCTCTCTTCTGGGAATAATAGACATCTCAGGGCCTAATACGTATGATGTATGACATGTCGACCAAGGAAGAACGACACACAAACCTCGTCAAACACGTTTTTTCTACCTAATTGGTATCATGAGCACGTCCAACTCGATCTCGTTGTTCTTTTTTCGCCCCGCTCGCTTCTCGCCTCTCTCCATATCCCTGGCCTTGTTGAGGACAAGGTCTGCCCCCCTCCCCGTGGATCCCATGGGGGGATCTCAGGCACATTCCTGTCCCCTTGTTATGCAAGGGCATAGCGCGTGTCGGACTTGGCTGGGACTGCGACTGACCGCTTCTGGGCGGGCGACCGGTTTGGCAATGGGTCGAGACAGACAGCGCGGCCCAAGAAACCGTTTTGCGAGCACCTGTCTCAATTGACCCAACACGTGTGTTAACGGGAGATCCAGTCCGCGCCATTCTGTTAGCTAGAACAAGGGGGGCCGGAGAGGAGTGAAAGGTACGAATACTACGTAAGTACACGCCCGTGGATTTCAGCGAGGTGAGGGAGAGTGAGTCTCTAACTTGTCTGGTCTTCACCGCATCGACCTTGGGAATACGGCTAGTTCATGCGATAGCGAACCGACAGGCCGGGCTGAAAAAGAGGGGAATAGGTAGAGTACGGAGCACACGTAAAAAAAAAATGATCCGAGGAAAAAGCAGTGTTTCCCCCCGGGGTCCGACAAAGGAAGCACGCCGGAGAGATGGCGATTGGGGTTCGGTGTGCAGCCCTGGCGTTCATCCTTCCCGAGCCCAAGCGAGCTGGAGAGAAGCCGCAAAGATGATGCCAACGGGTGCTGCGTTACCTACCTAGGGCTGGGGGATTTTAGGGGACCTGGGGATTTGGCCAGGTGATCTGGATCATGAGGTATGAAAAAGGCGCCAGGGGTGGTGGGAGGGAGAGAGTATTTGGAAGCGCGCGGCGGTCTGATGGACCAGTCGGCGAATTCTGCGCCCTTGCTTGGAGTTCCATGGTCTGCGAATACGCGGATCTGACGGTGCGAGACAGGAGATACTCGTTCAACCTACCACGCAAGTATCCTGACCATTCGACGTTTCTAGATTGGAGATGAGATGGTTCGTGGTGTTGTTACGTAGCTCTTGGTGTGAGTTTCCTGCCGATGTCGTCGCCGAGAGGTGTCTTCGACATCGGGTCCTGGTTCACTCACAGCATCAATGCAACGAACTCATTACTTACCTAATTCATCAACATGCGGGTCATCGTCCGGCCCTTGTCCGGGTCACAGGACCTGAAAAGACCCACCCTCCTCCGCCCTCGCTCCCGATCAAAGCCGGGCCGGAAATCGGACACCAGGCACAAGAGCATCGCACAACCCTGTCCTGATTGGCTCACGAGGGAGGAAAG
>JABFFI010000631.1:0-23877 GCA_013623725.1 Fusarium robinianum | reverse complement strand
TTTTAAACCCCCCCCCCCCCCCCCATCCATCAATCGTCCCCAGACAAATGTTTGACGAGAACCCTTTCCCGCGTGCCGACTTTGAGCCTCATCCTCGTCGATGGAGTCGTTCTACACCCACCCTATCTCATCACATCTAATCATAGGCAGAGAAGGGGGGGTGTCCTTTGCTATACGAATCTTGCATGAAGCTAAGCCCCGACCACGAACGACATCTCAACCTCGCCTCCTCCACATGGAAGAAATCCTCGGGCTCGCCATCGTGATATTGGTCTCCTTTCAAAGCGGGAGTAATTGCTATGAGCGTTTTTTTTTTTGTCTGTCTTTCTTTCTCCAGTCGTCATCGCCACCGCGACCTCCGTCATTCTTAGACATGATCCCTGCCTCGAAACTCGACGTGTCTTCCCGGTCCTCGGGCGTCCCGTTCGGGTCCCCCCCTCCCTCCCCGTTGCTCCTGGGCATCAAACGATGGTGGATATCGCCCGAAGAGGGGGGTTCTCTAGGCATCTCGATTCTCCAGTTTTCATAGTACGTACGTGAGTCCTTCGGTTGCAAGAGGGGCTGGGCTCAAAGCTCGATTGCTTCGAATCATTGATTGCCCTCCTCCAACAGCTAGACGAATCTTGCATATTCTTGGGATAGCAGGATCTCTACTTCGACTCGCCTGATTTTGAAAAAAGGTCTCGAGATACGGGCTACGACTCTCTGGCTGTTTCCGGACCATCGGTGCCATGCTTGGCAAGGTATCGGTTTGATTCTTTCTGTCTCCCTGACGTCTCTCGGACGCGGAGCCCGCCCGTTCGGGGTCCGTGAATCCGAACAGAGTCGTGCTAGACTGCCTACTCGCTGGCCATGATTATCCTCGCCACTTTCAGGGTCTGTCTCATGCCCAGTCTTATGAGTTCCTTCGTTTTCCCCCTTTCTTTCTCCCAAGTCTTGGACCAACTCAGTCCATCGCTCTTGAATACAACTCTCTTTCCTCTCCATCAACATCCAAGACCTCCCTAGTGATACTATGTCGACAGCTCCCCAGCGATGTCTGATCACTTGAATCATACAAGGAAGTCAGGGCAAGCAGCACTCCTCGCCGAGTGCATGGGTTGACCTATCAGTTCCTTGGTCCAATCCCACGAGTCTGTTTCGATGTTGACTTGACACAGACAACTGAGCTCCGCCGCCGTCAGACCTCAGATGAACCAGTTGTGTATGTCCCGAGTATACTTCAGTGTTGACATCGAGCAGTCTCCAGCAACGTTTTTATCTTCTGTCACCTCCCAACTATGCGGTCGAGGAAGATGGTCCGTCTTTCCAAACCACCACCAGATATGCGGCCGCCACCATTCTCCTTTCGCCCCTCTCCATCTCCATACAGAGCCCTCAAAGGTGTCCCGATAGTATAGTTTGCAAAGGTGGCCGAGACAGTCAACTACCAGTACTTCGGGAAACCGAGCTCATGCCCCTACACCAACAATGGGGGTGTTTCTCCTCGCCTGTCATATTAGCTTGCAAATGTTCGATAGAGGCCTTGCGTGTAAACAATTAGGTGGCGCAACGATACCTGGAAACTTGAAGAAAAGACACCAAGACGGGCTCCAGGGGCTAATACGGACGAAGGCGTTCCTATGATTTTGACTCTTGTCACGGCTCCCCAGCATCCGTCTCTTACTGGTACCTGACAGCTCCCTGTTGAGTAGGTAGTTTGACCTGGGGTAAGTTGAAGTTCATTGTGTCTTGCGAGCCATGCACCTAGATTCCATCGTCTACGTGGGTTGCTATTCCACTACATGAAAAACCTCATATTCTTGACTCAGGCCACTGTTCTTCATGTTTTCTCTGATCCCTAGACGAGCATGCGCTACTTGCCATTGTAGTTGAAAACAGCACTGACGACTCTTCGTAAGGTCCGAGAATCTCTAGCCATAAGGAAGCTTCTTGTTTCCTCAAGGAAATCGCGACTTGTAAGAGTTAGTTGAAACGTGTCTAAGAAATAAATAACTTCGTTTGTGTCTCGTTGGCAGCCTTCAAGTTATGGAATATGTGGCATTTAGGAGATTCGACCTCGTCGATGATGCGTTGTTTTACCACCATGCTCTTGGAACAAATTCGCGGTAAAGACTGAATCTAACATAATACATAACTAGCTAGATATATAACTAATTATCAGTATAATTTTCGCTTCAATATCTAGCCGACAAGGCCATCGCTTCATAGTCAGTGCCATTGCTTGGTGTATCTCTACGCCATAGGTAGGGTAGTTAAGCCTTCATCCAAGTCAATACGCAGAGTGTCGCACAGCGAGGTCGGCGAGCACCTTGAGCCTTTATCATGACAGCCCATTTCAACAGAGCTCATAATCATTTGTTGGACGGTGGGAGAGCTTATGGCATGGTAACTCCGTTCGACAACTCTCAGCCATCGCTGGCCCGAGTTACCCTGTACCGCAACCGTGAGCCCGTTGTCGTTATTGTACCAGGTCTAACTGGCGGGTATCCAACCCCACACAGCCCCAAGTCGTGGTAGAAACGTTCAATCGTGCAATTGTGACCCTTCCCTAAGTTCCCTGGAGAGATGGTGCCTTATGAATTACAAGCCCGTTCCTCTCTCCCCGTCCTCGTCCCCCCCATTTTGCCCTTTGAACAAAGATTTATTGTCCCCAAACGCCGTACTATGCAAGCACACAGGAAAAGAACGCGTTTACTGCATTCGGTTCATCCGTTCCCTCTCAACCTCGTAGTTGAAGTCGAAATAGCCCTTGTCGAAATGGTGAACTCGAACGTAGCCGTCCTCTCCGCCGCTTGCGTAGCTCTTGCCAGTGGGGTCGGCCGCGACGGTGTTGAGGGGACCGAAGTGACCTCGCACACGGCCGATCTCGTCCTCGAAGATCTTGTGGTAGAAACGGGCCTCGAACTTACCCTGGCGAGCAGAGGTTCGTGTGACATCCATGGCGGCCTGACCACCTCCGAGGATGACGAAATCCTTCTTGGGGGTCATGGTGGCGCTGTTCAGGGGAGTGTCGCTGACATAGGTCTTGAAAACCTCAAGGTCATTGGCCGAGATGAGCTGGAGAGATGGGAGATCCGTGGTCAGCATCTAACGGAGGTGGGATTTGAGGCCTCACGTACCTTGGAAGTCTTGTCCTTGCAGGCGGTGATGAAGTAGGTGCGGTCGGGCGACCACTGGAGGTCAACGATGGGCTGGTTGAGCTCGTGGATGGGGACGTTGTCGAGCAGGTCGCCGGTCTTAGCGTCGTATCGGCTCACACTACCATCCTCGTGGCCAGCGATGATATACTTGCTCATGTTACTCCAGCCAGCAACGGTTGCCTTGCTCTCATCGCAGACAATGGTCAGAGACCTCTCCTCGCTCTGCTCAGCTTCGACGTCGGGGTTGATGTCCAAGACAACAATGTTGCTCAGGAAGCCCATGCGCTTCTCGGTGACGCCGAGGAGCTTGGTTCCATCCTCGTTGAACTCGACACGCTTGACGGCGGTGGGGAACTCCCAGGTCTTGAGGCAACGTCCGGTCTTGACCTCCCAGAGGCGGATCGTGTTATCGGCGGAACCTGAGGCGATCATGGTCGAGGTGGGGTCGACATCGACGGTCCAGATAGCACCAACATGGCCGTTGTAGGTGCCGAGACGCTCGCCGTTGTGGGAGAACCAGACACAGATCTGTGTATCCTTGGAGACGGAGAAGATGAGGTCGCCATCGAGGTTGAATCTATGGTGGGTGTCGCGGAAGGTTAGCGGGTGAGAGGGTTCGCGGAGGGAGACGGGAGGGGAGGGGGGCATGGAGAGGCTTCTCGTGGAAGCTAGCCTAAGATTTCCCTCCTCATCTTGATTGTTCGCCGTCACAGAGGAGAGGAACTGGGGGGAACGAGAAAACACCGAACATACCGAATCTGAGTGAGAGCACGTTCGTGCCCGGCAAGGAGAATGGGCCGCATGATGTCGTCGTTTGGGAGTGGGCTCGGAGGGGTAGATGGAGGAGTCAAGTCAAGAAAGCTGATTGATTATATGGCGAGGGCTTTCGCGATGGAATTTTTGGCGGTTGTGCGTTTTGGTGGGGCAACAAAATACCCCCCTCCTCTCCCCCGCGAAAGGTCGCCAAGAAATGCACATGTAGATTACCTAATTGGGATGTAGATGCGTGTGAACCCCGGAAAAGAGTGGCAGGAATAAGACGGCCTGGGTGTGAAAGTTGAGCATGTCACACTTTTGCCCTGAGCCGCCTGATCCATCCTTTCAAGGCAAAAGAGTCAGAAGTCTCAAGGTATTCAGGGAAAAGAGTCATATTCACATTGAAGCCTCATAGATATGACCATTCTTACTTGTGAGTAATGTGCTTCTTACTCAATTCCCTACCCTTTGAGTGCCAGCGAATTCATTGTTGGTTGTCGATGACTCCCATCTCTCGTTCAGTCATTTCATGGTGGCGCGTGTGGGTTTCCCCCATCCTGAGGCATCAATCAAGGTTAGGTTTTTCCTTCCCACACTCGCATGGAGACTTAGTCATTGTTTGTTGGTGTAAGCAGGTTCCAACCCCATTGAAGTTATCCCCAAAACACCCACGCCACGAATACCCCCCTCCGCATAGCTTTCGAAGCCAGCTAGTCTTTGCTCGAACGAGGTCATCTATCCGGAGAGGATGAGCCACCAAACGGCCTAGACTATACACCAAAGTTTCCGAAGGATGGAGGATCATCCCGAAACCCCGAATCCCGTCAACTGTCTTGCGCAACTACACACGGTTAAGCCGGGATTTACTCCGTCTTCCTAGGGATGCTGCACATGCTGTACGATACTGTTTCCGTTTCCGTGTCTGTGTTTCGCCGATAGAGTGTGGTTGCAAGGCGTTATCGGTTTCGCCCTATTCCGTAGGTGGTTGTTGGCTGTCCTGGGGCCGCCAGGAGAGAGGATCCATCACTCATTTACGGAACCGGGCAGGTTTCCCATTGTGAGATTTACCATCATCGAGAGGTTCTGTCAACCGTGGATCCCAAAAGTCCAGAAGAGAAAGAAAAGAAAAAAAAAAAAAAGGAACATGCTCTCTCTGAATACGCAGCAACTCAGATATCAAGGACATATATATAGGGATTGGTTCCTGAGACCATGGCGGCCACAGTTCGCTATGGCGTCTCGGATAGGAACCCGCTATTGCTCCTACGGGTACAGTTCCGGCTCTTGACCACACAAACGACGTTAAACAGAGGCCGGCGCAACCTTACCGGGCCACAGAGCCTCTACTTCTGCTACCACCAGAGATCATCATCAAAAATTGACCGAATCGAACCTGCAGTAGCCGGGACCCATTCGGCGCACCGCCCTCACATTCACACACCCTCTCGATCACCTGCACACATAAACCTCTACGGCCACGGCGGGCACCTCCACACTGATTCGGGCGACTTCCGGTTGTGCGAATCTACGACGCCGGGCGTGCTGGTCCCTGATCGGGTTGCCCCTCCTACTACCACTACTCCTCTCGCTCCTTCTCTGCCCAATCTTCACGTCACGTATAATAACCCCAACTCCGTCCCTTCACCTTCACCTCACCACTCTGGTCCTTCAACGCCGCTGCATCACTCTCCTCGTCGAGTCTGCACGGTATCCTCATCCATCCTTGCCCAGAGACGGTACTTGACTTCGACAATTGCTGCAATGGGCGCCACAAAGATCGACGGAACCGCCATCGCGAAGAGCATCCGCGAGCGACTTGGGGCTGAGATAGCCGAGAAGCAGAAGCTCAACCCCCGATACAACCCCTGCCTCAAGATCATCCAAGGTGACTACAATCAACTCCATGGCTCTGCTGTGCCTCATCTCGTGTTCCAATTGCGCTGACTCAATTCCTTCGCAGTGGGTGATCGTTCTGACTCTTGTTCGTGAAACCTCTTTCTACCCCGCCATCCATATTTCTTGGATCTCATGATATTGGACGCCTAGCCCGCTGACATCTCACCACAGCCACCTATGTCCGCATGAAGCTCAAGGCCGCCCAGGAGGTGAGTCAGACTACTCGAGATAAGGATTAACCGCGGACTCATTGATGTTGACGTATGCGCCATGCTAGGCTGGCATCGACTGTGAATTGCTTCACTTTCCCGAGTCCATCACCGAGCCTGAACTGCTCGACCAGATTCGTCGTCTGAACAACGATGCCTCGGTAAACGGCATCCTGGTCCAGTTGCCGGTCCCTAAGCACATCTCTGAGTATGCCGTCACCTCGTTCGTGGCAGATGAGAAGGATGTCGATGGCTTCGGCACCCGCAACATCGGAGAGCTCGCCAAGAAGGGGGGCAAGCCTTTCTTTATCCCCTGCACCCCCAAGGGCGTCATGTTCCTGCTCAAGGAGTCTGGAGTCGACCTGAAGGGCAAGAATGCTGTCGTCCTCGGTCGGAGCGACATTGTGGGAAGCCCTGTGAGCTACCTCTTGAGGAACGCTGATGCCACCGTCACGGTCTGCCACTCCAAGACGGTTGGCCTCCAAGAATACCTCAAGAACGCCGATGTCGTTGTCGCCGCCATCGGACAGCCCCTTTTCGTACAGGGCTCATGGTTGAAGCCTGGGGCCGTTGTCATCGATGTCGGAACCAACTTCATCCCTGATGCCACCAAGAAGTCTGGTTCCCGGCTCGTGGGCGACGTCGACTTCGCATCCTCCTCCGAAGTTGCCTCAGCCATCACTCCCGTTCCCGGCGGTGTTGGTCCCATGACGGTGGCCATGCTTATGCAAAACGTCCTTGAAGCTACAGACCACTACTTTGAGGCCCAGAGGCTCAGGAAGATCGTCCCTCTCCCTGTGAGACTTCTCGACCCCGTGCCCTCCGACATTGCCGTGTCGCGGGCCCAGACTCCCAAGCAAATCACCAGCATCGCCGCCGAGGTTGGCATCGCTCCTCACGAGCTAGAGCCCTACGGCGCCTACAAGGCCAAGGTTGACCTCACCCTACTCAATAGGTTGGAGCACCGACGAAATGGCCGATACGTCGTCGTCACTGGCATCACCCCTACTCCTTTGGGCGAGGGCAAGTCCACCACCACTATGGGCTTGGCCCAGGCCCTGGGCGCCCATATTGGCCGTTTGACCTTTGCCAACGTGCGACAACCTAGCCAAGGGCCGACTTTTGGTATCAAGGGCGGCGCTGCTGGTGGAGGTTACAGCCAGGTTATCCCCATGGACGAGTTCAACATGCACTTGACGGGTGATATTCACGCCATCACCGCTGCCAACAACCTGCTGGCGGCTGCGATTGAGACCCGCATCTTCCATGAGAACACCCAGAAAGACGGCCCCTTGTACCGACGCCTGGTGCCCGCCAAGAACGGCAAGAGAGCTTTCGTACCCGTCATGTTCCGTCGGTTGAAGAAGTTGGGTATCGAGAAGACAAACCCGGATGACCTGACCGAAGATGAGATCCACCGGTTTGCTAGACTAGACATCGACCCCGAGACCATTACCTGGAGGAGAGTCTTGGACGTCAACGACCGCCACCTTCGAGGAGTCACCGTCGGAACCGCACCGACCGAGAAGGGTCAGACCCGAGAGACTGGCTTTGACATTTCGGTTGCCAGCGAGTGTATGGCCATCCTGGCCTTGAGCACCAGCTTGGCCGACATGCGAGAGCGCCTCGGCCGCATGGTCGTGGCCACTTCCCGAAGCGGCGACCCCGTCACCTGCGACGATATCGGCGCCGGAGGTGCCCTGACGGCTCTCATGAAGGATGCCATCAAGCCCAACCTGATGCAAACCCTCGAGGGAACGCCCGTCTTTGTCCATGCTGGCCCCTTCGCCAACATCAGCATCGGGCAGAGCTCTATCCTCGCTGACAGACTTGCCCTCAAGCTGGCGGGCACTGAGCCTGATGAAGACCATGCCGAGAAGGCTGGATTCGTCGTCACCGAGGCCGGCTTCGACTTCACCATGGGTGGTGAGCGATTCTTCAACATCAAGTGCCGCGCCTCTGGCCTGGTCCCTGACGTCGTTGTCGTTGTCGCCACCGTTCGTGCCCTGAAGGTCCACGGCGGTGGCCCCCCCATCTCCCCTGGCGCCCCTCTCAACGCTGTGTACAAGGAGGAGAACGTCGATATTCTCCGCGCAGGCTGCGTCAACCTGAAGAAGCAAATTTCCAACGCCAAGTCCTTCGGCATCCCCGTCGTCGTCGCCATCAACAAGTTCGCGACCGACACGGAGGCCGAGATCGCCGTCATCCGCGAGGAAGCCATCGCTGCTGGTGCCGAGGATGCCATCCTGGCCAACCACTGGGCTGAGGGCGGCAAGGGCGCCGTTGACCTGGCCCACGGTGTCATCGCTGCGGCTGAGAAGCCCAAGGAGTTGGCGCTGACGTACGATCTTGAGGGCACTGTGCATGAGCGCCTCTCGGCTATCGGTCAGAAGATGTACGGTGCTGCCAACGTCGAGTTTAGCGAGCTCGCCCAGAAGAAGGTGGACACATACACCCGACAAGGCTACGGCAACCTGCCCATCTGCGTCGCGAAGACGCAGTACTCGCTGTCCCACGATCCCGACCTGAAGGGTGCCCCCACGGGCTTCACCGTTCCCATCCGTGATGTCCGGATGGCTGCCGGTGCTGGATATCTGTAAGCTCTCAAATACTTACCTTCTTGTAAATTCGAAGTTTATGAAGGCTGACAATCTCTCCTTTAGGTATGCCCTCGCGGCGGATATCCAGACTATTCCAGGACTGCCCACAGCCCCTGGCTACCTCAACGTTGATGTCGACGTCGAGACGGGAGAGATCGACGGTCTCTTCTAGTTGGGCCATTTCTTCTTGTCTTTAACAACCATCTAGCCACAGACCGGCTTAGAACTGTATACTCTCTCTCAACTCAACGTGGGATTTGTGGAACCTTGGGCGATAATTTGGACGTGGCATTTCAACACATGACGGGGGTTTGGGAAATGGAGGAGAAAAAAGAACGATTTATGTATCACAATATTAGCGATGTCTACAAATATAAAGCATATGATGAAGAAGAACAATTTGTGTTTTAACGTCATGATACAAGACCAAGTCCTGTCTCTACACCCAAGTTCTCCAAACTACAAAACCGGCTCGATTTACCATCAACCATAGGTATCTTATTCATGCCACCTAGGACGAGCAAGTTTTGGGAATATAGACATTTCCTCATGGCTCTCGAGCATCTTGCGTCCACCTGAAATAACCAGCGTGTTCCCGCCGCCATCCACATAGCCACGCTCCAATGGTCTTTGCCCCCAAACCCCCGTATTAGGCACAAGTTCGTTGTCTCGGAACAGACAACAAGAAAAACAACACCTACGCGAGAGATCCTCTCCCCATGCCAAAAAACGAACAAACAAACTTCAACCAAACGCCAAGTGTCTATTGCCTTGACCATGACCAACCCTGAATCCTTACAGCCTCATGTACTTTTCACCTTCATTTCTTCTTACCCTTCTTGCTGCGGGTAGACCCTCCTACGTTAGAGTTGGTTGATGCCACGCTAGAGGCTCTCGAGGGGGCGGCCGAGCTATTCTTGCTCGACTTGACGGACTTGACATTATCCAGTGCCTTGTTCTGTCAGTTTGTTAGCCATGAGCATCTCTCACTTCCGTCCTCAGAAGCCACGTTACCTTAACACCGTTCTTTGCTTTCTTCTTCGCGGGAGCCATCCCCAAGATACTATCTTCATCGTTCTCATCGTCGGGCTCCCGCTTCGATTTTCCATTTACCCCATTCGCGCCTCGCGCAGGCACATCTTCAAATTCCTTGACAATCGTCGTAATCAGGGTGGTACATCGGCGGGACAACTCGATAGGGGTACGGCTGAGGAAGAACCAGTCAAAGCGGAACAGAGGCGACTTCCTGATATCGTCCCGCATCTTCTCGTACAGACCTTCAGAGTCAATGCCGTACTGGTCAAGCAGGACGAGCAGAAACCGGTCTTCCTCCTCGGTGTAAACCTTCTTGTTCGTAGTCGATACCGAGTAGTTAATCTTGAGCTGCTGCAGCGGGACTCGGTATTGCTGCATCTTCTTCCTGAGGAGCTTCCTCTGATGCTCGATGCGGCGGGTCCGCTCCTCGCCATCTTCAATGGTCTTGATGTACTTCGGATAGTCGGCAATTTCAGTGTACCGTTGCCAAAAAACCTTGGCGTAGGCCTTGATCTCGCTTGGGGATTTACTATCAACCTCTTGCGAGATCCCCTCGTAGTCTGTCCGGCCATATTTGCCGGACCCGTTCACAAACTGCTGGAAATCTCGCCTATTCCAGTCACCGAATCCTTGCAATGAGAGCTTCTCCTTCTCTTCTCGCTCTTCTTCGGTTAACTGGGTGGCGTTGTCGATTTCCTGCTGGTCGAGAGCTCTCTCAGCCTCCCGCTCCGACAAGTTTTCTTCGTCCCCGTCTGATAGCGGAACCTTGTAACCAATCTCCTTCCTATAAAAGGCCGTCTCTCTATCCTGGAGATCACGCAGGCGGGGGGGGTAGAACTGGTAGTCGTGGACAGGGACCTGCTTCGGCGCGCGTGGAGCCTTGGGCTTCGCCTCTGGCTTTGGATTGGGATACATAGTCTGACGGAAGTACTTATCCATCGAGTACGACTGCTCCTTCCGTTCTCGCTTGGCCGGATTGATCCAGGTCATGCCGATATTCTTCTTCGTGTTGGCGAAGTTCTCGCCGTTCCATTCGTAGGCCGACTCCGATGTAAACTTCTGGAGATCATCGATGCCGAGTTTTTCGTATTTAGCATTCAGTTGCTTGGTCCGGTTCTCGCCCCGCGACAGGATCTCATCAATGTCATCGTCGTTCATCTCGCCGTCTGGCAAGGCCATGTTGCCAGTGGGTCCCTTGGACTGGAAGACCTTCTCGGCACCGTGCTGGATCATGGACAGCAGTTCGTCCTTGTTCGCAGCCGCCTTGGCAGCGGTCTGAGCCCGGCCTTGCTGAATGACCAACTGGTCCAAACGGAGCTTCTGGGCTGCTCGCTCCAAAACCTTCTCCTCGATTGCGTTTTCCGTCACAAACCTATAAACAACGACCTGCTTGGTTTGTCCGATACGGTGGGCTCGATCCATTGCCTGAAGATCAGCCTGGGGGTTCCAATCGCTATCGTATAGAATGACGATATCAGCGGTCGTCAGGTTGATACCCAAGCCACCGGCCCTGGTAGTGAGCAAGAAGATGAACTTCTCGGAACCGGGTTTGTTGTACTCGTCGATGGCAGCAATACGGTCCTCGTGGGCTGTTCCACCATCGATGCGGCAGTATTTGTACTCCCGGAAGACACAGTAGTCTTCGAGAATATCGAGCAGTCGACTCATCTGGGAGAATATGAGAACTCGGCTCCCTTGACTTTCAAGTCTCTTGAGGAGTTTATCGAGGACAGCCATCTTGCCAGCGTTGAAGACCAGGTGTTCGTCAGTGGTGTATGGCGGTCCCGGCTCGGCACCTTCGAATAAATACGGGTGGTTGCAACACTTTCGGAGCTGCATGACAATATTGAGCAGCCGAGTCTTGGACTCTCGCTTTCCACCGGCCCCATTCACAGCATCGATATCCTTCTCGAGAATCTTCTGATACCACTTGATCTGCATCTCGGACATGCCGAGATACACGTTGACTTCCTTCTTTGGAAGTAAACTCTTCTCCACGTCGCTCTTCACTCGGCGCAGAAGAAATGGGCGCAACACGCGGTGGAGTTGCTGGACAACGGTGTCTTGGTCTCGGTCTTGGCCAGAGAACCACTGGTCGAATGCTTCCGAGTCACCGAAGACATCTGGGAGCAGGAAATTAAGAAGAGCCCACAGCTCGTGTAGATTGTTCTGCAGGGGTGTGCCGGTGATGAGAAGCCGGTTTCGGGAGGAAAACAGTCGAATGACTTGCGACAAGGATGACTCCTCGTTCTTGATTCGATGTGCCTGGATTTGTGTCAGCATGCTCTCAAGTTCACAACTCCTTTGGTACACTCTACCTCATCAATAATGATGTACTCCCAAGCAAACTTCTTGAGGTGAGCCTTCTCCCGGAGGACCATCTCATAGCTGGTGATGCAAACGTCGAATTTTTCGTCGATAAGGCGTTCGTTGATGAGGTTATGGCGCTCTTCTTTAGCGCCTTGGAGTACCAAAACGTTCACCTCTGGCGTCCATCTGGCAAACTCGCGCTTCCAGTTGTCAAGCGTAGACTTGGGTACGATAACCAGATGAGGCCCAGTGATGTCGACAATATGCCGAAGGTAGCCCAGAAATGAGATGGTCTGGAGGGTCTTTCCAAGGCCCATCTCGTCTGCCAGAATGCCAGAAATACCATTCTCGTGAAGAGAAATCAGCCAATTGAGGCCGGCAACCTGGTAGTCTCTCATAGTGCCCTGGATGAAAGAAGGGGACTCTCTGAATACGGTCTCGGCAGAACCACCATGTTTCTCATCTTTGAGCAATTCGGCATCCTCTTCGGCCTCCGTTCGTCGACGTCGATCGCTCGTAGCCCCACCCTGGCGCCCTGCATTCTTCTTGCCTCGAGAAGATTCCGCATTCTGGCGGTCGATCTCAGTCATGATGTCGCGAATCTTGGGGTCGGGATTCGTCTCGATGAAATGTCGGAACAAATCGGTGAGACCGAGAAGGTAACGAAACCGTCGTATAGTGTCATCCTCCTACAATTTTTTTGGTCAGTTTGCCTGAAGTCTCGCGAAATCTGGACCGTTTGAAGCGCACGTACCTTGGATTCTCCTAGGCGGTCGTGCTTCTTCCCAAAAATGCTGCGGCGCAATTGGTTCACCTCTGTGCGTCGCTTACGACCGTCTGTAGTGGGCTCTCCAGCGACACTACTAGCAGTGGTATTCGGGTTGGTATCAGAATCAGTGTAGTCAGGAGTCTCATCGACCTCCTAAGCCTGGTCATCAGCAAACCAGCCTTCACGTCACCAGATGCCGCGGCAATCAGGTAGTAGAGAGTACTTGACTCACCATCTCCTCGCCCTGGGTGTGATCGGGCGCATCGGACATAGACGCGTCGGTATCGACGCCGTTGGCTCGAGAGCGAGGCGCCATGGCGAACCGATCGTGGAACCGACCTCTTTACGCGACTGGCGTCAAAGAGACGCGTTCCAGAGACGGGCTTGACTGAGTCACGGGTCGATCTGCGCAGTCCGTAGCGATTAAAACACGTTCCTGGAGGCGGGTTTCGACGAAATGTTGGAGTTTGAACCGTGATTGTTCTCGCGGTAAGCTGGAGGAGTGTAGATGTTTTTTCGAAGGTGTCGGCAGGTGGGATCTCAACGGGCACCTCGAAGGGGGCCAATTTGGGGCTAGTGCCACTGTGCGGACCCCTGTCCGTGACTTAAAAGGCGGCCCCACGTTCCTGCAAGGAAGAAAAGATATTCCGGTCTGCGCCAAACGACGTCACTGCCCCCAGTGGTTGTGGTTGGCTCAAGGCTCCTCTGAGGAAATGCACCACGGCCAACTGAAGCGGCCGTGATCTGGGCACACGATTCAAGACGACTGATGGAGCTAGCTACGAGAGCATCTTTTTACGCAATTCATGCGATTTTCCCCTGAGGATCCCGTTTTTTTCTGTGTTCTCAAGACGGGCCGCAGAGATGCGAGTCACGTGAATGTTCTACTCCACAACCCCACGTGCCAACCCCTCGGCTAGCGCCGCTCAACAGGCTCTGTGCGGGCAGGACCACTTGCCTTGACAACCTAGAAAGTATTGATTGAATGTGAGCCATCGAGCTGCTTCGATACCCAACGACTCTCTCCTAGAACACCACTTGGTGGAGGAAAGTACCTATACGCCTGAAATTGCGCCCGTCTTTCGGCGCCGGCGCCTCTTTCTGCTCAACTCTTCAACGGCCCCTATCAGGCCTCGCTCTCTTTACCCTAGGTGAGCCCGATCTGCTCACCAAGCATCGAGATAGACAACTAACCCCGCTCAAAGGGACTAGCCGTGCAAGGCTCAAACAGAAATCATGGACCCGATGCGAGGCGTCTCGGGGGGTGCTGGAAAGCAACCCGTTCAAAACGAGACCCCTGAGCAGCTGCTCAACGTCTTCAAGGCCGCCGCACTCTCCGTCACGAAACTATACAAGACCTCTGCAGCAGCGCAGTCGAAGGCGCGGGTCGATGGGTACCAGGATTGCTTGGACGATCTATTAACCTTTCTAGACAAGGAAGGACTAGGTCTGGGTGATGGAGAAGGGTGGAAGATTCGAAAGTGGGCGACGGAAAGGCTTGATGGGCGTGACAGCGGGTCCCAGAGCCTCGAGAGCGAAGACGAAGCCGACAAGGCGGAGACATCATCATCTCCGGAACTCAGTCGGCCGAACAGCACGTTGCAACTATCGACTCAGCTGCGGACCGACTCCGCCCCCCCGAGCGTTCGCCCCATCACCGAAGAAGCAACACCTCCCATCGTCCCGAGTCAAGAAAACTTCACCTTCCAATCATCACACCCCTACCCCAACATCGCCACCCTCGATCTGTCTGATTCAAGGCCACACGACGGTCCATCACTGTCCGCTGCCCGGCAATCAAAGAGTCGCTTAGGCGGCAACCCGAATCGAGCGTGTCCTCGGGGGCAAGTACATCTGGCCCAAAGAGCTGGAGCGAAACGCAAACTAAATTTTGATGAAATATTCGATATCGGAAGTCTTGGTGGAAAAGACCCTTTTGGAAATGGAGGGAAGCGAGGTCGACATGCTTGACCAATGTCGAGTTGCCAGCATTCTTCATTTGACAATGTTTAGCATGGTGCAGTGGTTTTCAATAGACTGGGTGGGAAGAGGCATGTTTACAGACGGACGCATGGGCAAGCATAGAGCATGAGCGGCGTTTGGAGGACGTAACGACTGCATTTCGTGGGTGTCAAGGCCGGGGTTTTTCTTTTTTTTCACTTCTCATCTGGCGACGTGGCAATTTCTTCCCAGGCACGCAGTTAGCAATATCATCGATATCTACGAACTTGGTTATCGACCTGATCTAGTGACGTTTCCAGCTTTTGCTTAGTCCGACATGAAGGGTGTTGGAGTCGACACATGTTACCTCTATGGCCAACATAGGTAGGTAGTGAATTGCATTTGACGATTCGCCTATCCTGTCGTGGGAGCCCAATTCAAGTACAGAATGCAAGTTATCAATAGACAACGACAACGACAAAATAAAAAACCTTCAACTGTTCTGTCCAGGTAAGCACAGTCTCTGGAGTCTTCTACATCCCGGCCAACCATGTCCAACGACGCCTATCCATAGCATCCATGCCATAGTCAAAATTTATATGTCGGTTTAAAATACAGGCTAAAATAATAGAAATCCCCCTTTTAGGCCATAAAATATTCCGCCTTTTTTAAACAATTCAAAGGGCTGTTGCTCTTTTACACACATATCTCATCTTTTTGGTGGTTCGATGCGGCTCTGCAGCAAGCTCAGCCCCCCCACGTTCGTCGGTTTATCCTCGGCTCCCCACATACTTTAGGGGGACTTCAGAGCTGCTTTGTGCAGTTCGAATGCTACCTATTTCTCGACGAGTGTCCTGGACATTTCAATCCATCTTTTTCTCGACAACACCACGCCTTTGTTCGCTTCTGTCCTTGCTTCTGCCTCTCGTCTCATTCCCTTGTTTTCTTCCCTGGCACGATTCCAAGAATCACCCCCCTCGGTATGTCTCCCTTCATCAAAGCTCATTCCGTCAAGGCATGCCAGTTGCGACGCGACTTGTACTTCGCGACGCCTCACGATCGCATTTTTTGCCCTTGCTTCTGCGACGAACCAGCATTTTCTAACATCAGCTTGGCCAGAACTTCACTAGCTTCGATTCGCACGCTTCTTCGAGGGTCAATTAGCCAACATGTCTGATTCAGGCAAGCAGGAGGAGAAGCCCGCGGGCGAGCATGAACAAGAGAACGAGATGACCTCGACGGAAGAGGTGGGTGCGGCGCGCAAAGAGGTGGATTGAAGAAGGAACTGACAGGGCGCCTAGGAAGAAATAACGGCCATGAAGCGCCGCGTGGCAGAGATGGAAGAGGAGGCTAAGAAACTCCGTGAGATGCAAGCGACGCTGGAACAACAGTCCGCCGACCTTGCAGATGACAAGGAGTCCATCGATGCCCGCAGCATCTTTGTCGGCAACGTCGATTACTCGGCATCGCCTGAGGAGATCCAGGCCCATTTCCAGAGCTGCGGCTCGATTAACCGAGTCACTATTTTACTGGACAAGTTCACTGGCCAGCCGAAGGGGTATGTTTTACACTCCTTCCCAGGGGATCTGCGCATTCCCAGCTGACACGTTGCGCTAACAACCGAATTTTGCAGCTACGCCTATGTCGAATTTACGGAGCCCAGCCTGGTAGCTCAAGCGCTCGTCCTCAACGAGAGCGTGTTCAAGGGTCGCAACATCAAGGTGACCCCGAAGCGCACTAATGTGCCCGGGATGAGCCGCGGCCGCGGCCGTGGAGGGTTCCGTGGCGGCCGTGGCTTCCAGGGTAGGGGCAGCTTCCCTCGGAGTGGCTATCGAGGAGGTTATCGAGGGAGAGGTCGGGGTTACGCCCCCTACTAGGAGCAGGGAAGTTCGTCTCTTCCGGGACCGACCCGGGGCGCTGGACAGCCCAGACCCTTCGAGATCCAGGTTGATGAACAGCAGCACGTCGGCTCTACCCAGCTGTGAGGTCGCTGGTTTTATCAAGGCCTTGGTTTTGATCTTTAAAATTTTCTCATTTTTCTCGTCTCGGGGCAAATTGCGATGGATTAGGTTGGCCGAGGTGGGTGTGACACTGGTCACAGGGCGCGATGTATAATATCAGAAGAAGAGGGAAAGACGAACCTGCTAAACACGCCTCGAGGACGGTTTGGAGTTTTCGGACAGGTATTGCGAATGATTTTACTCTTTCAACAGAGGCTGAGAGGACTTAAAAGGGTGGGTGCCAACATACAGAGTTGAAATGCGACCAGCTTTGTCTTCCTCTAGCCATCAACAATGTGTGTCACAATCCACAAACCATCGGATCCCCGGGCTGTGGCACCCTTCGCCTCGCAATCGGTTTCGCTTCAGACTACCGTCCCCCCCCCACCTATCCGTCTTCAGCAGGTGAGGTCGGGCGATTTCTTTGCCACTCAGTCCGAATGCGAAGATGACAAAGTTTGATATTGGGACGCATTCGTGGGATAGGCAACCTCTCTAAACATCTGCCATTCACCGAGGATACATGGAAAGAGGCGAGCATCTGCAGGCCAAGAACAATAGCTCTCGGAGGATCCGAATCGCTTTGTAATATACTCCATTGGCATACCTCCCAACGGCGAGCATACCCTATACCAAGCGGTTGTAGAGTACCATGTTCATGACGTTACATGGGACATTTATTCACCTGGTGTTGATAGTCATCTTGGTTTGCACTCCGTGGCGCGCATCGTATTCGCCGGAAGTTTGGGGGTGGGGACGTGAACGATTGACTGCGATGTGATAGAAGATGGTTGAGTTCAAGTATTTAGTAACATAGCAACTGACGGCTACCCACAGACATACCTAGAACTTGAGGTGGATTAAGAAAACGCCTCACATAAACATGGGGCGTTTACAACCCGCGCGGTAGACAGCCGGGGTTTAGCGGGCCTGTCAATGCCACAATCAACCTCCATGGTACCGTGGGATTTCGATCCATCGGTTCAGGAAGGCGATGGTATTTCTAAGTCATGATCTAATGCTTACATAGTCACCCAGCGGCCCTGGATCTTAGTGGTCTGGTCTTGTGCCGTCACCGACACGGGATCTAAATGGGCGGATCAATCACATTTCTTTGCTTACCCCAGTGCGGAGCTTCGCGCAAGGGGCAAAGAAGTGTTCGTAACCTGTGGCGTAAGTGGAGAGTGGTTGGACGTCGTTGACGTCTCGTTTGGTGGCTCAGCGTCCTGTAGTTTCCGTTGCGTCGTCGTCGTCGTCGTCGTCGTCGTCGTTTTCATCATGGAACCAGATCTCAATATCCATGCAGGGAGCCGATGTCGTAGAAGAGCCATGGAGCTTTATTTAGATATGCGCCAGGGGGGAGCATGCTTCATGTACTCCGTACCGGGCCATGAAATAATACCTATTGATGCAGTTTGGTCACAGCGTTGGGTCTGAAGCACGGCGGCAATGGTCGAGACCTATGGCATAATAAGGCCACACAACTGCTCATCGAGAGCTGAGAGGCCCAACAGCAGGAAAACTCTGGGAAGCGCCCAGGCCAAGCGCCCGGTGACCTACTTTGCTGCCGGACAGCCGTAGCCCACCTCTTGTTGCTGTCCTACGATTCGTGGTTGTGTGTGGCTCGGCGCCTCTTGCTGGGAGTATTATGTGAAGGAGGGATAAGATGGAGATTGAAGATTCACACATACAAGGCAAGGGCCGCTTCTCTTGGCCACTACCTAAGGTACCTACCAGTTATCGTAACGTCGTTGCCATGTGAGATCCATCCAACATCTGCATGTTCCTTTCCAATCTTGTGTGCGTGGGTGTGCTGTTGTTTTTCCCTGCTTGCCACCCCGCACTCGCACCCAACTGAGAGTGATCCATGCAACAAACCTCCTACCACGAGCCTGACCTCATAAGGCACTGGGCGTTCGAGGAGCTATCAGCACTGACTCCGTACCTGGGAACTTCTTTCGTACCTACCCAAGAAGGGATCTCGAGGGCTGCCTGCATTTTGGCCTTGCTGCTACCTACATACCTAGATATACGCCCTGTCGGTAGGCGCCCGTCCACTACAATACAGGCTCAAACCCAACGTCAAAGGAGTTGAGTCCTCGAGGTCGGGTTCCCCTCCTGCTCCTGTCCCCTCCATCCAAAGGTTCTAGTAAAAGCCGCCAGGACATCGCAAGACGCACTGGAAGGAGTGGAGGCAGAGGGACCTTTTTTGGTAACCACTAATCTCGGGTCATCCTCGCGCCCTGTGGTCCACTGAAACGCCTTTCCCCCCCCGGTGGCTACCTACGAAGTAAGTAGGTACCTACCTGCTAGTCTTGCCCGACCGCCCGCCTCGAACGGCCTCTTGGGGGGTACCTGCCTTCAGCTCTTGGGACTTTCATGCTTGTGAACTTCCTTAACAGGTGGCAGGAGGTACCAACCCCTCTATCGCAGCGGAGCTCAGAGGGCCCATAGGATCCCCCGTCCTGTTCCAGGCCGTCCCATCCATCCACCGTCTCCAACCCACTAGACCCATGCCAACGCCCTCATGTTCCCTCCCCCATCCACCATCGCCAACACTGCAACCTACAAACGAACGCACACTGTTCCCGTCGCTTCTTCCTGGCTTGGGGCTAAGCCATCCGCTCTGACAGCATCTTCATTTTCTTCGCTGCCAGCTCCCTGAATTTCGCACTCGAATTTCCCTCATCAACACCCGCCGTCTCTTCGCTGTAAATCGCCTCCTCGACGTGCCATCGCGCGTGGTCTCCGTTCTTCGCTCGTCTTCCTGTTCCGGCCGCCGCCTCCTCGCTTTGGAAGCGGGGAGCCCGTGTGGTCTTTTGGGCCGCCGCCGCCCGTGCACAGCCTCAACCTCCCCCCATTGTCCCAATCCCAGCGTCGTCAACCTTCTTCGTTCGAAATCCTCTTGACGATCCCTTTCGTCGAGCCCCTTCCCTCTTAAGGCCTTTCGACACGCGTGTACGGCTTCGTCCTCGAAATCATCACCGACCGTTGCCGTCGTCACCAAGTCCCTCGCTGCCCTGCGCGAGAGGTGACACCATGACTAGTCGCACCGATCCTGGGCCATCCAAGTGAGTCCATCACCATCCCATCCATCGCATCGCATTCACGCCCTCGTTTTCGGCATGCGACCATCGGCGTCTCTAGACGACGCATCTGCTAACCTTCTTCTCCATCGCAGGCCCAACCTCCGGGTTACCAGTATGCCGCCCGTTGTCTTCTCCCCCTCCACTCGACCTCCCGTGTTGACATCATCCCAGTTATCGCCGCCGACGGCCTCTACAAGCGAGATGTTTTCCGTACGTACTACCACGCCAGGCATGCGGCAGCCCGAGCATCATGTTGACTCCGCCTAGGTTTTCCCGATCCCTTCGCTGTCGCAACCATAAATGGCGAGCAGACCAAGACAACCAGTGTCAGCAAGAGGACATTGAACCCGTACTGGAATGAGAGCTTTGACTTGTAAGATGCCCCGCCACCCCAAACGTGGGATCTGTCGGCTGAAACTCACTCTTCCCAGCCGCTCCAACGAAGATGGTATTCTGGCAGTCCAGGTTTTCGATCAGAAGAAGTTTAAGAAGAAGGACCAAGGATTCCTGGGTGTCATCAACATCCGGGTTGGAGATGTCATGCCTGAACTCGGCCCTGAAGCAGATGGTCAGTTGATCCCGTGGCGAAGCCAGACCTTTTGACCACTTGCTGACATGCAGACCAGACCAGATGCTCACACGAGATCTCAAGAAGTCCACCGATAACCTCGTTGTTCACGGAAAGCTCATCATCAACCTTTCTTGTAACCTCAGCACACCCATCCGTGCGGGCCCAGGAGCCGCTCGACCCTCGCTCGGTGCCGGACCTTCCAATCTATCAACCCTTTCTGCGCCGCCGGTAGAGAACCGTCCAGGCTCATCCATGTCCGGTCCGAATGGCTCTCAAGTCAACCTTGCGCACCGTCCTTCCAGTATCAACTCGGCAGGCGGCGCCAGCGCGCCAGGACCTAGCAGCTCTGGCCAGCCCCGCCAAACCAACCAACTGAGCCCGTTTGAAGATGCGCAAGGACGTTTGCCTGCTGGGTGGGAACGTCGGGAGGACAACCTCGGTCGCACCTATTATGTTGATCACAACACCCGTACTACAAGCTGGAACCGCCCCACCTCTAATGGCGCTCAGGAAGCGAGGAACGATAGAGAGGCAGCAACCCAGGTCGAGCGACAGCGACATCAGAATCGTACGCTGCCCGAAGACCGAACTGGCTCTAATTCGCCCACACTTCACGCCCAGCAACAGCCCCAGCAACAGCCAGCATCACCGACTACCAACAATGGCGCAATGATGCACACTGGGGCGACAAGCCCAGGATCAGGCGAGCTCCCTTCAGGCTGGGAACAACGCTGGACACCCGAGGGGCGTGCTTATTTTGTTGACCATAACACGAGGACCACTACTTGGGTAGACCCTCGCCGGCAGCAGTATATCCGTATGTACGGCGGCCAAAACAATGCCAATGGCCAAATCCAGCAACAACCAGTCTCGCAGCTCGGCCCGCTTCCCAGCGGTTGGGAGATGCGACTCACTAATACTGCTCGTGTCTACTTTGTGGACCACAACACCAAGACGACCACCTGGGATGACCCACGTCTTCCGTCTTCTCTCGACCAGAACGTGCCTCAGTACAAGCGAGACTTCCGCCGGAAGCTCATTTACTTCCGCTCCCAACCCGCAATGCGCATTCTAAGCGGACAGTGCCACATCAAGGTCCGACGATCACATATCTTTGAGGATTCATTTGCCGAAATCACCCGCCAGTCGGCTACGGACCTGAAGAAGCGCCTGATGATTAAGTTTGATGGCGAGGATGGTCTGGACTATGGCGGTCTTTCTCGAGAATTCTTCTTCCTTCTCTCTCACGAAATGTTCAACCCTTTCTACTGTCTGTTCGAGTACTCGGCCCACGACAACTACACCCTTCAGATTAACCCACACTCCGGAATCAACCCCGAGCATCTCAACTACTTCAAATTCATCGGCCGAGTCGTTGGCCTGGCCATCTTCCACCGTCGATTCCTCGATGCCTTCTTCATCGGCGCTCTGTACAAGATGATACTCGGCAAGGGAGTTACGTTGGCGGATATGGAGGGTGTGGATGCCGACTTCCACCGATCGCTGCAGTGGATGTTGGACAATGATATTTCGGGTGGTATTCTGGAGCAGACATTTTCGACCGAGGACGAGCGCTTTGGAGTTATGACGACCGAGGACCTCATCCCCAATGGCCGAAATATCGATGTCACCAACGAGAACAAGAAGGAGTACGTGGAACTGATGGTCAAATGGCGCATTGAGAAGCGAATTGCGGAGCAGTTCCAGGCTTTCAAGGAAGGATTCCAAGAGCTCATTCCTCATGACCTGATCAATGTTTTTGATGAGCGTGAGCTTGAGTTGCTCATTGGAGGTATTGCTGAGATCGACGTTGAAGACTGGAAGAAGCACACAGATTATCGCGGGTACACCGAGTCTGATGAGGTCGTCCAGCACTTCTGGGCTACTGTGCGGTCCTGGGATGGAGAGCAGAAGTCTCGACTTCTCCAGTTCACTACGGGCACATCTCGAATCCCGGTCAACGGATTCAAGGACCTCCAAGGAAGCGATGGTCCAAGACGATTCACCATTGAGAAGGCAGGCGAGATCACCAATCTGCCCAAGGCACACACCTGGTAAGTGACCTTTGTCTTTTGTTTTGTTCACTGTGCGCTAGTCGCTTGGGAGAAGACATGGCGTACTGACACCATTGGCAGCTTCAACCGACTGGATTTGCCGCCGTATAAGAATCTGGAAATGCTTCAGCAAAAGCTCACAATTGCTGTTGAAGAGACTATGGGCTTTGGACAAGAGTAAACGATGAAGGCACCACTCTAGCGGGGACGGCAGGATCTTTGGCGCACTGAGCTGCTGTGTGTTTGTTTTCTTCCTATCAAGGCAGTGCCTTCTCCTCCTCGCCTCCCATCCTCTCGCTCGCAGAAACAAACTGTTTTGGGTATTTTGCTTTGGTTCAAGAGTGGACAGACCTGGGTCGTTTGGCGCTGGTGGATTGATTGACATTCAATATGCGATGCAACACCTATTTCTCTCTGCCACCCCAAGCGTATAGAAAAGACGGGATCCGCACGCCGTTCTCTGACTGGGATATCAACCTTGAACGGGAGGTGAACGGATGCGGACGTGCCCCGTTGGACCACTATCGTCAGGGCCATCTTGGCGGCGACTCTGGGACCGCAACCTGACGCCGGGGTTTGACTGGTCACGCACATGCTGGGACTGGCAAGGCTCACTGCGATTATCCTGCTTCCATGATAAGCGTGCAAGAAGCTAGCTGTATTAAGAACGATGTCTGCAGATATTTAAGAGTCTCGTGATTCTGGGGGCTCGGAGGGAAGACCAGGTTTCAGCGCCTTTTCTTTTTGCTTTAGCATGCAACACATATACATTCACCCCTAATGAGACTTGCTCCCGTGGTTTTTGATGTGACGGCTCCTAAACTGCAATTCTTTGCTTGCGTGGCAAGGGCAGGCAACCCGGACGGAATGAGAAAGAGACGGTGGCAGGTCGTCGATGATGTATTCCATAAAGACTCCATGTTTCCCTCCCTGCCCTTGCGTAGTTCCTGGGAAAGATGGATAGGTAGGCAAGCCGCATATTTGAGGCCTAGGAACCGTGGATCGAGTGCGTGTAGGTATGAGAGCGCAGAGATGTAAATGGATGTTGTACAAAATTGCATTTCCTTCTACCATTCTACCGGCGGGAACCCCCAGTATGTACACTTTGTTATAACAAAAGAAAGACGTCTTTGGCGCGCCCATCCTCGTCTTCCCACGGCTACGTCGATTGCCCTTTCCCTCCTGTTCTGTCTTCATCCCAGTCGCAAAGGGATGATGCGAGTTATTCCTTGCTGCAGGACGATCTTGCCAATTAGGCTTCGCGACCTTTCTACGTGTTCTCCGTTCCTGCCTCCCCCAATGGATCCTTGGAACGGGGAGCACGACGACCCTCTCAGTCCCAGCTCTTCATCGTCGGTACCACATGCGGCTGATCTTGGTGTTGCGCATCTTTCGTTGGAGCTGGAAGATGCCGTACATGAGGGCCTCACTGGTCGGGGGGCAGCCGGGGACGTAGATGTCGACGGGGACGATACGGTCGCAGCCGCGGACGACACTGTAGCTG